>CABFOW010002058.1:101041-116591 GCA_902141385.1 Timema californicum | reverse complement strand
CCGCTATACTTCGCCACTCACCGTTACCAGTAATGTCAAGGTCGATAGATCTTAGGTCCGTTCATAATTAACAGTACAGTACTCGCATTTGCGCAGGAAGAAGGCGTATTACTCGGTCTATGAAAGACCCATTTCAGTAGGCCTACACCTAGCTGGGATTTTAACCCTGACCTCCTCGTAACTGACTAACCAAACTAGATGAACCTGACTATATAGTCTGCGTGCCCAACTGTTCGAGTTTTATCGAGTGAAGTGGTAAATTATTATCACCGTGGGAGTAGGCCTAAACTGAGTTTATAAATGTATCTGAGAATGAGTCGGATGTTGAAATATTTCAAGTACGCCTAAGGTATTTAGTGTGTTGGTTTAATTACAAGTGGAATGAGTTTGACCCGTCTATATTTTTAGCGTGTACATACTATTTACACAAGTTGAATCGTATAAAATGTATCTATATGTAAGATCGAGTCCTTACTGTTGACAACAAAATTTGCAGTGTCACTAACTAACTACTCCGTAATTGTTAAACTCTAGTTTGGTAAATCTGGGCGAGCGGTCATCCAAGATTGTCTAAACTTTAAGTGAAAGGAGTAACCGGAGATCACTCAGACAAGTGTAACCTGGAGTTGATATTTATTGCACGGCACATGTCGAGGTAGTACAAAGACAATATTGCGACGGTGTTACTCCATGAATAGAGAGTCGTTTAGAAAGAATCAACTTATGGTTTGAAATATATATGTTTGGCAAAAATGTCGGTCGTTAATGTCAACTGGTCCTTCATATTTAAATCCTAAAAGCCGTAATTGTAAACCATATCTTATCTCCTAGCTACGCCTATTTCTCATCTATCCCATATAAATTGAATAGGATAAGTAAGCGTTGGGTTTGCAGTAAAATGATATAGTTTATCATTACGACTCATGCTAGAGACTTACTTACGCCAATCGGCTTGAAACGACACTACTTGATCATGGTGTTATTATCCATTTGCACAGGCAAGGTTTACACCAGAAGCCAGATCCTCCCCCTACCACATAAGCATAATTAATGTACGAGTATACAGTCTAAAGTCTGTTCAGAATAGTAATTGTTTTCTGAAAGGCCTTTTTCCCTACCAGAAATCTATTATATAGTAGGATATTGTTTGGAAAAAAGACCTGTCAGAGAGTAATTCCTACCGTGAATGGAGTGTGTATATATTAAATGCGCTGTGTATGTATGAAACCCGAACGCTAGGTAAGATAGCGGAGGAAGGGTACATTTCAAGGCTTATACAAGATAATTTTCATAGGAAGTGCCAATCTGACTTTAATAAACGTTTCTCTAATTACTTTTATGTATTCATACGTTAAGTCATGTTATGTACAAATGTGACTTTTGAAAGATATTACGAATAGCTATGAAATAACACTAATAATGTAGTAAAATGTTACCCCATTTTCGGCCCCAAAAATATGTTTGTATTTTCTAAAAGGTTTTAGATATGACAATAGGTCTAGCAGTGCTTGCCGGACTACTGGCGAGTCCGTCACGTCGGTGAAATGCATCCTCAAGTGTCGGTGGCGCGGCATTGATTCGTTCTGCTTATCGCTCCAACACACGCTGCTGCCCTGTTCTTATTGGTGGCTACTTGTGTCGTGACACCTGGAACCGTGAAGGCACGTACTTTTAACGGTCGTGTATTCCTACAACGTTTCGAAGTAATTGTGATTTTTTTTTTCATTACTCTTCGTAACAAAATGTTAGGCACTTCTCTTTTACATTTGAACCATTCCCATGATTCGAGTTTCTTGAATTGCTTAATCTATGGCACCCGCCGTGATTATATTCTAGTTATGAGTGGTATTGATGGGCGCTCAGCTCTGGTTGGCTACAGCTGCTAGAATATTTATTGTGTTTTGTCTTCATATATGGTTGGCTACAGCCGCTAGAATATTATATTTGTCTTCATATCTGGTTGACTACAGCCGCTAGAATATTTTATTTGTCTTCATATCTGGTTGGCTACAGCCGCTATAATATTATATTTGTCTTCATATATGGTTGGCTACAGCCGCTAGAATACTGTATTTTTCCTCATATATGGTTGGCTACAGCCGCTAGAATATTGTATCGGTCCTAATATTTGGTTGGCTACAGCTGCTGGACTAAACCGACATCAACTCGACTCTTCAGTCGCTATCCAGTGGCTAGACGTGACGTGGATGGAGAGACCTGTCGTAGGCACTTTACGTATTTGATCCAGCTGTGGAACAATACCAGTAGCTACCCTTACTGGTGGTTACATGGTCTCGGGCGTGAGTCTCTTGATATACTGTATTTATTGTGATGGGCAGTTTGAGGTTTGAATCTTGGCCGCGTGCACCGGAAATGGTTTTGTAATTTCCTCTCAATTATTATTTGTATTTCCTCTAATCTTCCTCATCCTTACCCCTAGATTAAGCTCCTAGTAATCATTGTGTTAAATCTAGGCACTAATAATTAAAATTAGGTACCAGTAGTTTTGGAAATTACTAATGTTTATCGCAAGATTTCCATTGTTTTTCTTGTGTGTGTGTGTGTGTGTGTGTGTGCGCGCGCGCGCGCGCGTAGGCCTACTCGGTGTCTTACACCCAGACTATCCGAATATTTACATAATTGGGCCTAATATGAATAAGATATAATATAGAAGAAGTGTACTGCAGTTGCATGGAGGAAGAGTTGAAAAATTATTTAGTAAAAGTCACATCAGCCAGGAGTATAGCCTCGATCTTCCCTCACCGGTAAACAATACGAGACTGATGCCTTTGTCCGCGTGCCAGCCGGTGTGTGTGCGTTATAAAGATAGCCGCACATAGTTTACTGAATATAGATTTATGTCCTTGTAGAAACATTTTATTGGGCGTTGAAATCAGAAACGCCCATGAACATGCTAATGAGGCAGAACACCCTTTTGTCGTAACACGAGGGGAAGATAGTGTTTCATTACTTGGGGAAAAGGATGGGGTTGGTTAAATGTCTAGCCATTAAGGCCAGGGTGTGAAATATCTCCCTTGTAGATGAAGAGCAGGCAAGTATAATAGGATGGTTGGGTTAGGAGAGGGAGGGGGGAGTTTATCGCTGCTAGTTTCGGGGAATGTCTGGGCTAGGGGCTGCACGGCTCTGAAGCGATGACATTCATCGTCGTCATCCCCTCTATTCAAATGCCGTGACGTCACCCCTCATATCACACATTGTCCTTCATTCTCCAGGGACATGGGAAAAGGTCTGGCCGGCAAGGTTAGTTCTACTACCGACTATCAGATGAAAAAATTGTTCGTAGGGTAAGAGTTTATCACACAGCTAGCCACAGTTACATCATAAACCACACATTTAATATCCTTAAATCCTAAAATTAAGAGTACCTAGTTTATTGAAGGACAAAAGGAGATAAAATAGATTTTCTCAAAATTTGCTTTAATTATTTTCATTTAATTCTGTACTATGCAGGCATTGTTAAATATTACAAACAGAATGGCGATTCTGATTTTTGCACCAAAATGACTAGGGGGGCACTTTACATAAGCAGAAATTTCCAGTTTTGATAATATCTTTGCAACTATTTAAGATACGATCATTGTAAAGTTGTAGTAGCCTACTGTTAAAATTAAAAATATTTTAAGCTGTATTAGTTTCTGAGATATAAGTAAACACATTTTTCTTTTTATGGAGTATTGTTATTATTATTAGCACCGCGTCTTACTACCCTGTTCGGGTTATACGCACTTACGCTAATGTGAAATGGTAGGGTGATTGTGAGATGAAATGAAGGACCTACAGTTTAACGTGGATACGAACCACGGTGGAGACCTGGCATTCCTCACATTCACAAGATGTCTTGTCAGAGGTGAAGGAAGGGTTTGATAGTCAGATAAATCTTTGCCGGGACCGGGGATTGAACTTCGGCCGCCAGCATAGAAGTCTGACACCTTACCCCTAGACCGCCAGGTCACCCTTTTATGGAGTTAATCCACTACTTAGAAATATGAAATTGATTGGTATGCTCTTTGGTGAAAAGAGATGCTCTTTTCGGTTTTTGATTTTGACACATACATTAAGTCGCGGGATCGATCTTCTACTATAACTTTTGAGAGCTATTATCAATTTCTATAAAGTAACACTAATCCTATAGTGAAATGTAATTAATGTTTGCCATGAAGAAATTTATTTTCTAAATGTTTATTCTGTTAAAAATTAGACCATTTCTTGCGTGCCTGAAAATCGGCTTGAAAAGTAATTTATTTGTATATATTGACATTTAATAGTCAGATAGTTAGTTCTGGTCACCATAGCTACACGTATGGATAAATTATATTTTGTTCCTTTCATATCTTGTTTCAGTAAGTAGTGTAATAACGTTCACACCAGATGGTTTCCCGTGATGATCCCAACGGAGTAGCTTCATCTCTCTTATATAATTACATAAATCCTATGTTGGGTTATAGGATTACGGGTGACGTAGCCGTGGCTACTATGTTATTAAAACCCACGCTCCCGGTAATTCACGGGATTGAGAGCGGAAGGTAAGAGGCGAGTTTTTTTCTCTGTAGTTCCAGACAGAACTAGCGCACCGGTACTTCGTGAGCTGCATCGGAGGCCGTCTCTTGACCCTGCAACAACTAATCAAGTCAGCCGATAGGGTCTTCTTCAGCATTGAAGCTTGTTTGAAGATCCACACACTATGGTGCCATCGAGAATATACACATTTAAATAATGAAACGTTCCCCTTTAACAATGATTCCCCAAGTTCTAAACATTATATATATATTTATTTATTTATGAAAGCTATAGGCCTACACTAGAATTTGTGACCAAAGATTTCAAATTTCAAAAACATCTTAAGGCAAAGCTGTAATATCAATAAAAAAATTCTTTTGTCATAGATTTTCAAGTTAGACTAAATGGTTGATGCGTCAACAGGCGGCTCGTTTTTTAATAAACTTTATTATACCGTATTTGATCATTTAAATAAAAAAAGACTAGGCCCTATACAAGGATGCCACACACCTATAAAACTGAAGAAAAAAAACAGGAAAAGACATTCAATTTTACAACAAATATATATACATATATATATGAATTTTGGACATACAACTTAAGTTTAACTTTAAATAGTTAGCTTTCTCATAAAATAAAAGGTGAAATGATTCAAACATACGCCTACTCCGCCTTCTCCCTGGACCACTGGACTACGTGATGCCTGCATAGGCCCTATATATCGAATCAAGGTCAAATCAATCTCTTTAAGACACCAAATGTATGACTTGACACAAGCATTTTATCTAAAACTAGTTTTAATGCCTGTCTACGACAGGTTGGCTATAATTTATAATATTAACCAGCCTAATTAAACCTAATCTTCAATTGATAGACGCATGAAAGGTTCGGCTATGTTTGTAAAAAAAAAGTATATTTCTGTCAGTTATTATATAAGAGTGGATAAAATGAGAGTGAACTAAACTAATTATATATTAAATAAAAAAATAGAAAATCTGGCTCTCCTGGGTTTTGTCCTCTTTTAAGTGTCCAAGGTTTCAGCTTTTTGGGTCATCTAGGTGCTTCTGGAGGGTGCGGAATGACACACACACATACACACACACACACCAGGAAATTATATAGAGATGTTCGAAACTATAACTATTTCAACGATTTTACGACCTTAACAATATTTAAAAACAACACTTAATTGCATTAAGATTAGAAGCTACTATGTATATCAATTGATAATCATGATAAACATAAAGAACCTAAATTATGTAGTTTTGTGAAATTGGTCGGACTATGGTCACAGTTTGAATGTGAAAAATTTGTTCTCATATTATTGAAACTTAGTTTTTAACAGCAACTATTTATTTTAGTTTGATGTCAGCCCTTAAGAGCCCACTTCACTCACTAACTGAAATGACTACTGCGGGCTACCGCACCAAGATGTGGCGTATGGCCTGAGCTGTAGGCCTTTTACCTTCAGTTCAATTTTCATTGGACAGCTATAAAAACTACTAGATCTACCTTCACGTAATCTTTTTCTTTGTTTTAGAACTTCGCGAAACGCGACAACCCGTTTTTAAATTTTTGCGAACCACACGGTGTGACCAATTGGTCGGTACGTGTTGGAACTTGCTCTCGTGCTCCCCTTCAGGAAGCATCAGAGCATGCTATTTAGACTTCGATTTCGACTTATTCTTCACCTATCCATACGTCAATTCATGTGCTCGGTAGCTGTCACTTTTGATAGATATTATCAATACCAATAAAATAGTAAAATGCCTTACATTTTGGCCGCAAAGAAAAGCTATATTTTATAAAAGCCCCCGTATTGGAAAATTGGACTTAACCTAAGCTACGCTTTATCGGTGGGGTGATACGTATTTGTGTGGTTTTGCATTAAAAGGTGTTCAATGTGTTCATAGAATAGGTATGAAAAATACATAAATATCAAAATAAATTATGCTTAAATTTTGTTAAGGGCAAACCTTACCATTTTTTCACATTTGTACAAATGCTTTGCTTCAAGGATTTGCAGCTATGCAAAAGTCACATTTAAAAAAAAGTATTTTCTTTATCTTTTTCTCTAAAGTTTCTGTAAAATTAGTTATTTCTTCTAAAAAACATAATGCATTTTGTTTTAAAGAAAATATCGGTAATTCTGTAGCTACATATTTGTTTGAGTGAATGAAAACGTTAAAAATGAACGGGTTGTTACTATACCATCGACCAGCTATACGGGGTATACTGTTCCCATATTGCCGCTTTCCATTCTCTCAACAGTGATAGTGTTGTTTTAAAATTCCACCTTGCCCTTAGGATTCCCTTAGCTAAGAACATTGGTTACCAAAATTTTTCAGCCTTCCCCCCTTCTCCACTCGCTAGGTAGATAATCACATTTCCACGCCACTATTCCCTCTTAATCTTTGTGATACTAATTAAATTAATTTTAAAAAAAAACTTTGTTTTCTAGTTACTATTTACTTTGTACAAACATCAATACTGGTACAAATAAAATGATTGAAAATTAGTTTGATGGTTGGCACAGTTTTGTTTTAATTATGTCTTGAATATTGGGTTTGACAGATAACACCGCAAGTCGACGAAGTTGTTTAGTTCTTATGAGAGTCATAGTTGAAAATTCTGTGGTGATGCACGTGGGCGTAGTGGGAGCTGAAGGGGTGGTTAGAGAGATGAAATAGGAGGTGAATTTGAGGCCTGCGGGCTTGAAAATATATACGTACTTGCTCACCTTGCTGCTCACCTAATATATGAATTACAACTGTTAGGCAGTGTTGCCAACACCACTAGAAATAATACTTAAATTATAAAAGGGATTGGAATAAAATTTGTCTCCAATTACTAGTTGATTTTAAACGTTATTTCATAATTGTTCCACGCCTCCACCCCCCGCCCCCTTCTCCCCCCAGAAGTGTTTCACACCCCACTGGTTTATAACGTTTACATTATTGAAAAGTACTACACACTCACTTTTTCGTGGACCCTTTTCAGCTCTCGTGGGGACATCTTGGTGTGCCACCCTTTGACACGAATGCATTTATCTTAGTTTAGAGGTCCGCGACCCAGACTTGGGCCGCGTCACAATGGAAATGTCATGGAGGGGTTGTACGAAGAAAGTACTGAGTATATATATCACTTAAATTACTATTATTATTATTATCATCACCGCGTCTTACTACCCGTTCGGGTTATACGCACTTACGCTAATGTGTAATGGTAGGGTGATTGTGAGATGAAATGAAGGACCTACAATTTAACGTGGAATCCGAACCACGGTGGAGGCCTGGCATTCCCCACATTCACAAGATGTCTTGTCAGAGGGGAAGGAAGGGTTTGGTAATCAGATAAATCTGTGCCGGGACCGAGGATTGAACCCCAGCCGCCAGCACAGAAGTCTAACACCTTACCCCTAGACCGCCAGGTCACCCTATATCACTTAAAGATTTATTTAAGTCATAACACAAAACCCATAGTCAATCCGGGTACACCAATCGTGACTCCCGCATCCTGAAGGAGGATTCCCAACCAAAGTTCTCACGTCAAAGCTTGGCGCCCGCAAATCAATCACAAGGGATATCTCGGAGATTGCGTCAACCGTATATCCAGAGGCCACGCGGAAAAACACAGAAAAAGTCGAGAATAATCTCGGCTCGGTACAATTCTGAACTTTGAAAGTATATATTTTGTTTCCAATGGAACATCACTTGTGGTGTTCGTTGCATGATGTTGCATGTTAGTTTCTCCACTAATAATTATAGCTATTCAATCCAAATATTTTCACTAGTACGACTTGTTTAAAATCATTCCTCTTTCATATAGACACCCGCCTCGGTGGCGTAGTTGGCTAACGCGTTAGTCGTGTTGAGCTCGACTGCTGAGGACGGGGAGATCGAGGTTCGAATCTCGGTCGGGTGAACTGGGGGTGGTTTTTCCTAAATGGTTTTCCACTCTCCCTCCACGCAAATGCGGGTTCACTTCCTCTAATTCAACCTTCCCAATTCCTAATCCATTAGAGTAATTAGTACTTAAAGCGTATAACCCGAACGGGTAGTAAGACGCGGTGCTAAATATTATTATTATTTATATAGACTGACAATTTTTGTTCCTCTCATAAACTGGAAGTTTTGTACTCGTGAAAATTATTGATCTCGAAATTATAAGGATCTTTACGATTTATATGATCTAGAGAAAAAAAGGTGGATTTTACATTAAATGTCTGTATCTGGAACTACAGCCGAAAGGGTTTAATGGACTTGATATACACTTGTTATCCTTTTTATTGTAGGTTTCTGTTAGAAATAACTTTTTTTAATGTTAGCATAATGTTTGTTTTCTGGAAATTTAAAAATGACACCTGGACACGGGGATCGAACTCGATACCTTTGGCATAGTATGCCAATGCTCTACCACTGAGATATCCAGGAATTGTTCCGCGTTCAGGGTAATTCTTCACTCATATTTTAATGAAGAGCCATATAATAGCTATGGCTATTTGATTCTTAAATTTTGTTGTTGTTAACACTGTTAACATCTAACCATATTGTTAGTATTAGTTTATAGTAACAGATACTATCTATCAAAAGGGACAACTGACGATCACACAACTTGACGTATGTATATAATATTAAAGTGTATTTGGTAACGTTACAGAAAATAGGCCCTTCCTATAAGGATCGTTTTATAGATCTGTCATAACTATAGGTGAAATATTGATTCTAATTATAACTCTACCACTGAGACGGATCACAAAAACCCACATCATTTAAGAATTAGTTTGCTATGGCTAAATAAAGTTGATGAAGTTAATGAAGTTGTAAAGTATCAATATTTTCCTATGAAATTAAAAATCTTACATTTTGACTTTGTAGGTTTAAAATTTCACAAAACGGTGAGTTAGCTCATTTTAAACAATGTTTCACGCAAAATGTTGTAGACTTGAGCTCAAAGTAAACTGCTGGAAACATCTAGCCTTTATCATACAAATAAAGTCAACTTTTAATCATGTCATAAAGATACTAAGATAATCATTGTATTTATTTTATAATGTTGATGCTTAAGAGCAGCTATTCCTACGATAAATACCACAGTGTGAGAATATTTTCCTTCAAGTAGGCGGTGCCCTTATGGGTAGTCAGTCTCCTGATGATTGAGTTTGCAAACAAAATTATTTTAAAATATTTTAATAAACAATTTTGCTTTGCATTGCTATCTGTCAAGTGTTAATTAGCGCCGAATACAATTTTTTCATAGTTACATTAATTTAATGGTAGTTTACTAAAAACAGATTTTGGAAATGTATGTACAATTATTTGATAACGTTTATTTTAAATTATAGTTGAGATAAAGAAAGAGGAGCGCTATACACGGTTGCCACACACCTTGAAAATCGAGGGGAAAATGGGGGAAATTTTGTGTCTGTAAAATGCAGGCAATCCCTTAAAAAAACTGACACACATTATGTTTTACTGCAAGTTTAAAATACATGTACATATAGACTATTAAAAATGAACTAGAGAACCACCACGCTTATTCGAACACAGGTTTGGTTTCTCCCTAGCAATGGACAATCGCTGCTTAATTTCCCACATTGAAATAAAAAAATGTTTTTAAGCACACCTTCATAATAGTAATTTTTTTTATTAAAATTGAAAAATTGGAGTTACTTCTAGAAAACCCTAGGGATTAGGGAACACCGATAGTTTGGAACGAAGAAAATAGTTGCAGACCTGTATTAATAATATCTTCACACACAATTAACCACAAAGCTTAAATTAGCAAAACTCCCTGGTCGGCGCTTACCACACCTCAAGAAGACAATTTGCTGGAAACTGCGGTCAACCAGCCTGCTAGACCGTCATATTGTATTCACCGCACTTTCTTATGTTTTATTTAGTTTGAGACTTTAACCTGGGGGTCGCAGTTGGTTCTTTTAGCCGAGGTAGACAAGCTGCTCCACTCCACGCACCGACGATATGGTAAAACATCTTCGCTCCAGATGAATGCTGCAGTATTCGACCATTTTTAATGTGCCTTTTAAACTATTGCCCTTTCCGGCTATGCCGCCACTCTCATATGAGTAATAATTATCTAATATGTTATTAATTTTGCTAGATATTCACAAAAAATTGCACACTTGCTGTTTGCTGGTTATTAACAACAACGCACTAGTAATTAATTAATTTACCACCGCGTCCTACTACCCGTTCGGGTTATACGCTTAAGTACTAATTACGCTAATGGGTTAGTAATTGGGAAGGTTGAATTTTGAGGAAGTGAACCTGCATTTGCTTGGAGGTAGAGTGGAAAAGCATTTAGGAAAGACCGCCCCCAAGTTCACCTGACCGGGATTCGAACTTCGATCTCCCCGTGCTCGGATTCTATCTCAACACGAAACTAGCGCGTTAGCTAACTACGCCACCCGAGGCGGGTAGTGCATTAGTACATTTTGTCGATTATATAATTAAATGCACTAGGGCTTCTTGCCGTCTTTTAGGGTCCAGACTTTCTTTAAATCGTTTACAATCTTACGTGGGTCCCGTTCTCGCTCCGTCTCTAAATAGTAAATAAGACAAACGCCAGGGGTCGCAATTATATAATGATATTGGCAAGCTAGATAGAGAAATGCTAAGGAAACATAAATTGGGATTCATATTCATTCATCCAGTGATAAATTTAATGTAATTGCTCTGTTTAAAATTTCCCCTCTAGTTCTAGTAAAGTTCGTTCACGGTAGGAGTTTACCTCTGAAAGGCCTTTTTCCCTACCAGAAATCTATTATATAGTAGGATATTGGTAAGAAAAAAGACCTTTCAGAGGTAAACTCCTACCGTGAATGAAGTATAGAGTATCAGACACATTATCTCAGTCGGTAGCATGTCTGCACACTGAGCTAAGGTTCCCGGGTTCGATTCCCATCATGGCCGAAAAATGTCTCGTTGATTAAATGTGGGTTTACCCTTTCACATTGATAAATTAATGGCCGGGGACTGGATGCTGTGCCTCTCCTTGTCTTAAGTTCGATTATAAGGCAGATGAAGCTACGATAGGCTTAGCAAACCGGTAGTGGGAAAACATATGAGTTGAATAAAAAACTGACCCAGGTCACAGGCTGGAAACGGCAGTGGATGTAAAAAGTTCTAGTAGAGTCTGATTAGCCTTTGAAGAATTCTATACAGAGATAGTTTATTTTTAAATAGACGACTTTTTTTCTTCTTGTTTCTCTCGTATTCCTTTACCTGTCATCGCGTAATGTATGCTAAATTTTGAAAGAAGCTATATAAAAAAGAGACTGCTAATATTACCTTTATAATATACATATGTAGAAAAATAAAAGAGATACAATTTTCTTTTCTTTAAGCTGTGTCACGAACGCTCCTATTGAGGCCGCTTTGTAATGCTAATTTTCAATTAGACCAGTTGCTTTCATCCCGTGGTACGCGTACCCTTGGCGGCAATAGGCATAATTATTATGGCTTTGCGAAAATAATTTGTAATGGTGGCCTTATCTTTTTCCCTCCAGTATTTTATATTTTAATTAATTCGGCTCTCTTTTTATGCGTCCAGGCCGTAAATAAATTTTATCTAAGGGACCTGTGAACTTTATAAAAAAAAAATTACTGAGCTATTTCGTAATGGAGTTTGTGGCCTTAACTGTTGTATGAAGGCCTGTAAATAAATACTTAAATGTTTTAAAATCTTAATAACAGTAAGCGCCCCTCCCACTTTATTTTCTAAGTTAAGTAATTTTTTTTTAATACGACTAGTGAGCAGGGTTTCAATTTATTTATTTATTTTTGAAAAATTATGCTCTTGTATGCCTAAAATATGTATTTACAAATGAGGGAGTACGCTATTTAAAAGTGATCGAAATGCTGAAAATCATTCATACTAGAACCATTATTTTAATATATGTCTGTGAGGCTTTGTACTTGATCTCTACGAAGAGTTGTTTTGTGTTTTATGCATGACTTAGCTTACACGTATGTTAGATCCTTATCCTGTGGCACTAAGAACTCGAAAGTTCATTGCCACACTTATAAAAAAAAAGTACCTCACATATTCCTATCTTTTTTAAATAATTCTATCCCGTCCACCTCACTACACCATATCTCCCACAAGTACATTCTAATGCTATCCTCCCATCTGCGTCTAGGTTTTCCTAATAGTCTCTTCCCATTAGGTTACTTGAAAGCAGTTCTTGTTTCATTCATTCGTGTTGCATGCTCTGCCTATCGTGACCTAATAGATTTGATTGCTCTAACAATGTCTGGTGATGAATACAGGGTATGTATCTCGTCATTATGTAATCTCATACATTCTCCAATAACATAATCCCTTTTTTGATCAAATATTTTCGGATAGACCATAACCTAAATTATTTCGCTTCATGTTGTTAGGTAAAATACCATGTTTCACAACCATGAAGGACAACCGGTAAAACTATTGTTAGTACATTCTTAGTTATACATTTATTTACGGGCGAGATGTTAATAACCTACTGACTGACTAATAGCATGCATTTCCCGAATTTATTATTTGCCTATTAAACATAATCATATGTATCCTTTTAAAAATTTGAACAAAATTTGACAGTATTCTTTACCTATTAAACATATTCAAATGTATACTTTTAAACATTTGAACAAAACTATTATTGCCTCGTAAAATCTGTTTTTACATATCTTTCAATATAGCCTTGACTTTAGTCATGATCATGAAGGTTATTTTGCTTAAATCGACGATTAATAACCTATTAAAAAGATTTAGTTTCGAATACCGCTGGAAGCAGAAATGTATCATTTATGTGGCTCAAAATTAAACTGTAGTAATAATTCGGTGCTCTAAATTATTGTGGTCCCAGGCGCTAGGGAGCCTATATTAAAAAATAAACGCATTAGGCTTCACTGCATTTTTGCGACTATAAATTGACTCAATTCTAAAACAAACGATACGACTTAATAGTACATATCATCTATTATAGTTTAAAACAATTAAAAAAATTGTTTTCATTGAACTTTTATTGATTAAAGTTTCTTTAGAAAAATAAACAATCTTTTGTTAATTATAAGAAACACTCTTCAGACATTAATTTTGAACAATATGGCTAAGCATTTTTTTAAATTTCAAATTCTCAAAAATTAACTTAGGGTAACTTAACTTAAATTAACTTTAGGGTAAAAAAATCTTCGAATGAAATTTCTTCCAAAGTTTATGTTGTTAATCTATTTTTGAACCTTAATAAAATGACCAAAAAAGTTATACTTTTTATTAAAATATTTGGGGTGGGAAATTATTTTCTCAGTGATCGTTTTTAAAATTGATTTGATCTAAAACAACCACTTGGATGCTACACTCAGAAAGAGCACCATCTCTTTGCTTACTTAAAGTTAGTCACTTTTTGGGGTGGGGGATTTAATATCCTTACGCGCGTTCTCTGTGAAAGGAGCAAGAAACTCTTTTTTCCCTAATTAAAAAAACACGTATAATATTATAGAATGTGTATAACACTCTTCAGAACCTCATTTTGAACTAATTCGTCGAGAGCTTTTTTTTTTTAAATGTCAAACTTTAGAAAATCAGTCATCAATAAACTACCCTTAATGTTAGAGATATAACTAAAATCACGATTTTGACTTTTGGTATGACCATAGAACATCTTCATACCGTGTAATAGCGAAATCTATCAAACCGTTTCTGTTGTAGCTCCAGATACCGACAGTCATAGGCCATTAGACAGAAAGGACAGATGGATACGATTGTAGAACCCACTTTTTGAGTTCGGGGACACAAAAAATCTTTTGAACCATCATAATCTCGAGGTAATAAATTGTTAACAATTACATTAGGTTACTTTCGTTACAGGAGAAAGTAAAAAATCGATTAACGGTCCAAGTGTAACATCTAATAACATTCATTCATATTCAAAATCATGTAGCTGACACATGTTTTATTTTACATTTAAAATATTTTAAATTAAGGTTTAATAGTTTAAATACAATCTATAAACCAACTTTTTTTATATTAAGATTCTTATTGACAATTCAAGGAGCTACACTATTTTAATTTATTCATAAACTTGAGGTATATGATCTTTATCTGACAACTTCTTAAACAGGATGGCTGCATCGGTGGTTGCATAGCTTAACGCGTCACTTTCACAACATACTAGATTGTCACTGACAGGAAAATTGAGGTGCTAATTCCGGTCGGGCTTACTGAGGATTTTTTCCCAAAATGATACCCTATCTTCCTCCACGAAATGTGGGTACATTTCCTATAAAATCCTACCTTATTCATCTCAATTTTACTAGCGTATTTGGTGTTTACGTGAGACTCGAACGGATACTAAGACGTGGCAGTACAGCTGGCCGAGTGGAAGCTGGAGTTTAAATCCTGGTCGAGTACACAGAGTGTGTTTTTCACTTTGGATTTCCCCATCCTCACACATTTCTTCCAAACTATCCTCATCCCAAATTCCTCTTGTACTGAACGTTCAGATAAAAAAAAACTATTACATAACCTATATGTAAGCTACGATATAAATGCTTATCCTACACCATAATTAGTAATCTAATAAATTGTCTTTAGAAGCGAGAATATAACTTTTAATTATTAATAGAATGAACTTACTATCGCCATTGAAATTATCGCGACATATTTACACCAGAAGGATTTCTTGGCGGCGTGAATATAATTATGTGGTTATTATCATGGCATTGAGAATATTGTTTTGTTTAAATTTTCAGCCTGTGATATTCATGCTTGCGCAAAGGTCATCTTGATAAGAAATCAGATTTGACACCCAGTTGTCCTCCAAATCGGTTACTATAGTATTAGATATGTATTTAGTATGTCACAGTGATCGCTGGTATAATATGCAAAGCTCTTTAATCCGAATGAGAACCTTAGACACGTTTGGTTTTTAATTTATTGTTGTTTTCTTTTACCGGATCACGAGCTATCGTTTGAAATATGCGGAAGTAAATCAAGGATCTTTTGTGTCTGGAAAACACAGTGGGTAGGG
>CABFOW010002058.1:63139-96928 GCA_902141385.1 Timema californicum | reverse complement strand
AGGTTTGCTTCTCTTGAAGCACTCCACGACACGTCACTGGCTATATTTTAACTCGTTAGTAACATACAGACTCCATGATATTGACTTTTCGTTTGCTTGAGCCTAGAGATCAGTATGTTGTCACACGTGCTCCAACACATGGCTTAGACATTCTCCAAGATCCGGGTACTGCTCAGAAACAAAATGCTTGTCTGAAAAGTAAAAAAAAAAACTTTTAAGAGTCCTGAATATTTAAAGGGGCATGTCCTCATAATGGGACATTTTATAATGTGGAGTGCAGTTCTGAAGCCCCTTGAGTTTCTGAAACAATCCTAATTTATTTTTAAAATTTTGTTTTGTGTAACAATGGATAAATCTTTGCAGTTCTGAAGCCCCTTGAGTTTCTAAAACAATCCTAATTTATTTTTAAAATTTTGTTTTGTGTAAAAATGGATAAATCTACTTGTCTCATGTCTACGTTGCAACATTTCTTGTAAAACTTAGTTTAGAGTTATATAATTGTACCTTTTCAAGGCTGTTTCTACGCAGCTTACAAAGGAAAGGAGCAAGGGAATTATCCAGATAATAAATATAATTCAATTATCAATTTATATAATTCAACATTTCTTTCTAACTTTATACAGCCAAGCATTAGACCTCTAGTCATTTGTTAATTTTCTAGCTATATAATTTAATTTATGTAATTTTAAAGTGTTGTGCTTTTTCGTGTGTATTTTTAATTGTTAGTCATGTATGTGACCTTGACTCACATTTTTAATATGTCATTTTTAATAATTTTCTGGTATTTTATAGCTTATGTGTAATTTTAAATTATTAATTTACTCTAATTGTTAATTAATCTACATATACTCACTATATCAAAAGTCTGAAATTTCACACAATTTTTTTAAAAGGTTTTTAGTACTATAGGTACATGTTGATTTCTTTCGTTAACATTTGGCCGTAAACAATACGTTGAAATAAACAAATTAATAATTGTTTAAATAACGCAGGATCTCTGAATGTATACATCTCAGCGTTCCTGTAGGCGGGGCCTACAAATTAACTTTATTTTAACATTTAATTGTATTACTTATTTGCAGATTTTTAGATTTAAAAAAATAGTTTATGAAAATTAGTATACAATTATTTTGTTTATATGATGACGTTGAAATATATCATCTCAATCGTTAAAATAAGAAGTTACTATCTATTGGTACCAAATAGTTTCTTCGAAAAAACTACTCATTTGTGTTTAGGTTGTTGTTTTTTTGGTGTGTTGTGCGCTTTATTTTATATTCGTAACAATCTTCTTAACACCTATGCTTAGTGGGATAGAAGGCGAAGTGAAAAAAAAGGCCATTGCTTTTGCAGTCTATATGACAAAACATTTTGTTGGCCAAAATAAATAAAATATTGCACCAGTACAAACAAAGAGTTTATTTTTCTTCACATGTTGATATCAACAGTTGCTGAATATCTGTCATGAGCATCGTGGCAATGCATTATCTAACAAACTTTTTAATTTAAGAGAAAAAGTTATCTTTAAATTCCAGGACAGCCTTGACAAATATTCAAGAAATGTTGAACTCACCATGTTAAGAAAATTAAATTCTGTGTTTGTACTTGAGGAATATTTTATTTATTTTTGGCCAAAAAAAGTTTTTCCATAAAAACTGCAATAACAATGATTTTTTCTCGCGTCCCCTTCCATCCCACCTTAAGACGTCACTATAATTACAATTTAGAAAATACATAATTTTGTTTGCGGTCATCATTGTTTTTCACAATACAACTGAAGCGTTCTGCTTCTCTGGTGATGTTGCTCGTTGTTGAAGCCACTTGTGTATTTTGTGAGGTAAAATGATGATGTTGATGAATCCCCTGCTTGTTGTGTTCCACTTTATAAGGTTATTTTTGTGAAGGTGGTGAAGTCAGGGGACTCTTGGAGGTTAGAGTCTTGTAGTGCTCCGGCTTGTTAATGTCTCTGTATGAGAACTTGCTTTTTATCAATTTAATATTATTTATTTATTATATTTATAAACTAACCCGATACGGTAGTTCATTGACTGTTTCTTTATTCTCGAACAGTTTTTATTTTTGAAAATAGATTAATTTAACGTGGACCGTTCCCGTAAAATGCTGTGTGACGACTGTTAATTGAGATAATTTTCTATCATTCGATATAGAAGCCTCCTTTTTACTTAGGGGGCCTATATCTTTCAAAGGAAATTGTTCCAGACCCATCCATGTGTTTTTTTCTATGTTACATCATGGTCTATCCTTCTAGAAACAAAAGAGTGAGATGGAGCGAAAAAGAGAGACAGAACGTCTCTCTCGGCCATGTTTCAAAAGTGTTTGCAATAGGGGTAGAGTCAAATGCGAACGATGAAATTTAGTTGTAAAAAAAAATTAGTAATCCAACTCTGAGAAGATTTCCTAACACACATGAATGCTTTGAGTTTTATATTTTGAAAATTTAAAATATATGAAGGGTGGAAATTTTTGATTAGAATGATTAACAAATGAAATTCTATTTCATTACACAACCAGTGTTATCTAATTGGTAATTAAATTATAATACCCATCAGAAGTGACAGCTTCAGATCATATAACTCGTCGCATGAATATGTGAAAGTAGTAGATCTATTAACTTTTCTAGGGAAAATTCAGGGAATTTAATCACATTTCTTTAATTTTCGCATATTCACTCAAATAATAGGCCTAACCTATTTTCATTTACAATAACCAACGGTCAAAATAACATTTTTCTTCCAGTTAATACTCACTGCTAATTTATTTTAGTACAGTTGTCCATACTAATTTCAATTCTCCTACTCATCATGGGATTTTCATCTCAACTTTCCACCCCTCTATTTCGTGTCTTTAGCCAAAGTTGAGTCATTAGTTCATTAGCCCGTGTAAGGCGATCTATTAATGCATAAACATAATCTAACTGAAATCTAACTAGATCGCGTGACCCAATAGCCCATTGCTTTAGGCTGACATCATTTAACTTCTTCATAGAGTGTTATTACAATTTAAAAATGTGTGTGTGTCTAAAAATACTCTACACTAAGTTTTGATTTTTAATACAATAATGTTTATAATATAGTGACTGGAAAACAATGGCGGCTCGTGTAAAGGCACTGCGGATCTGCAGCCCCCCTATTTCCACTTGATATTATCGATAACATTTAATTATAATGAGTCCTTTTTTATTTAATTATTTCTTTATTTTTGTAGTACAATATATATTCCTTAAGCTTAATGTCACTACTTCAGTAGCCATACCCCAGTTTATGAAAAAAATACAAAAATCTTTGTATGAAATTGTGCGTTTCACAGTGCCAGCGACGTGGTGTTTGACTATTGTGCGCATGCGCACATAGAAGCGGGTGAAGAGGAAGGCGGGGCTGCCAGGTAGAGAGAGCACTGTAGCTCTCGCAGTGCCGGCTCTGGCGTGATGGTGGAAGGAAGTTTGTTTTTACTCAGCGTGTATTGTGCTTAAAAACCGTGTACCATATTCTTGAATGTGATAAAGTGTAGAAGAGTGTAGAGTTAGATTATTATTCTGCTTCCAGCTATTCTATTTGATTAATTTTTTTTTCGGTTCTTTTATTTAACAGAAAGACCAGATGTGCTTGCAGTACTTTAAATTAAGAAAAATTTCCTCAATTGTCATCCAGAGATCAAGGAGAAAATTATTGAACTTTTTGCGCAAATTAAAACAAGAAGAATGGATTTCATTTGAAAATCAATAGATCAAGCTTGAACTGTAACAATTTAAGTTAAAGAAAGTAAAAAAGGTTTTTTTTTGTTAAGGTTTTATCAAGTTCCTGAATAAATTTTCTTTTTATATTTTTTTTTCCCTTTACACAATTTTAAAATAAAGGCTAATCATTTTCTGTAGCAGCACCCCCACTAATTTTAACCACGAGCCGCCACTGCTGGAAAAGTTGTGAATTGGCTCTCGAAAACCTGGAAAAGTCAAGGAATATTAAAGTATAGTTTGGCTGGACAGCCTGTATATTCTGTATATATGTTAGTTATCAAAATGATAACTACTATTTAGATTATATTTTCAAGCGCCGTGACTAATATTGTTTTTAATATGTATTTTGGACGTGCAGAACCAACTGTTTAGCATACGACTTAAACTACGTATTTACTTTAACTATGGTACAGGCACAACACTTAGTTTGCGGATACACTATTGACTGAGAGTGTGTCTGATCTTGAATCCCGGCTGGGTACGTAGAGGCTGGGTCTCCACATATGATCTTCACTGTGGGGAGTATCGTCCTTGCCCTGCATGAATACGGATGCATTTCCTCCTTAAAATTTATTTAATTCTTATCCCATATATTAACCAGTGGTTCTTAACCGGGGGGCCGTGAAAGGTTTTTTGGGGGAATCGTAAAAACAATTAAAATGTTATTTGCTTATTACGGAAGTCAATTATCTTAAATTTTACGTTTTGGAAGAAATAATTCGATAATTGTAAGCATATAAATACAGTAGAATTTCGATTTTCCGGGGTAATTGAGGGGAGGGAAAGCACTGATAATAGAAATCATGGATAGTACAAATAATCCCCATCTGTTTACCATCTCCATTCAAAATTTGCTGCCCTTTGTTTCTACTTATTTATGTGAAAAGGGATTTTCCACAATGGTAAATATTAAAACGAATCGACTCCCGCATGCGAATAGTATTAAGTAATAAAATTGAAACAGGGATCTACAAATTAGTGGAAAGTGTTCAACATTTAGGTAAGTAAATTTCTGTTTTTTTTTGTTATTATAATTTTCAAATAAAGCCACCATTTTAGAATACAACTTAATGATTAATATGTTGGTAAAAACTAGAGGGCCGCGAAAATATTTTAGGATATTTAGGGATACGCGAGTAATAAAAGGTTAAGAACCACTGGGTTAAACCACCATACAATCTTGTGTTCAACGTACAAATTATGTGTGTGTGTGTGTGTGTATACTGCCTCTATAGTCTAGTGGTCACAGTTTTTGGCTACAGATCCAAAAGTTACGAGTTCGATCCCTACACTTCTAAATTTCGTCAACTCAGCCCCGTGAGGACAATACTTTAATAAACTAGTAGTGGTTCTGATCTAGAAAACTAAGATGAGTAGCTGAAGGGCTCGTTGGGCTGACCATATATCACCCTTTATCAGCAAATGTTGGCCTACAATAGGTCAACAATATCCCCCACATGACCCGTTAAAAATATATGGACGCTGGGATTAAAGGTCATATTGTAACGATTAACGGGAAACGCGTAACAGTGTCGTCTGAGCTCCCCATAACAAGCAAACATGTGTCCCCAGATAAGATTGCGCTGTTGACACTTGATACAAAGTCAAGTTTCAAGTGTTGTCACATTAGGCTAAGTGCAGTATCGTTCCCGTCGTCCGTCCCCGTCGTGTTGTTTTTGGCGCTACATTACGTGGCTCAGATCCTTTTGGCTCTTTTCCAGGATCTCTTTCGTGTCCTTTGGCACACTGTATGTTGTTGTATGTGACGCGAAACTCTTGTGTTACGTCTGGACTGGTAACATTTGGTTACATATTGCTGCGCCGCCCGTGGACTCGCTACTTTGTCGCGGAGAGATTCAGTGTGGGGTGTAACTTTATTTTCATAGGAAGCTCATTATTTGAAAACTGTTAGCTCATGTAGCCACAGTGACGGAAATAATAATACTACAAGATTATTTACATCTTTTGTCCATTTAATTAATGATTTAAATATAAACTATACAGTAATGCATAAGTAAGTATTATTGCAATCCTTTGATCATTTTTATAAGAACTTTATAATTACTAAATAAAATAAGACTCGTATCTAGAATGCCCGCTTTTAGTGACGTTCGTTCATTTTGGCTGTCTAAAGTGGACTTCCTATTTTAAAAAATTATGGTTTTATTTGCGTTCATTAAAGTTGCTTATTTAAATTACTTATGATTATGCTGTGATTATTAATGTGGGTGGAGGGTAACTTTAGTTGGTGACATAAATGTTAAGGTTCATATTTTTTCAGTTTTTATAGCAAAACAATTTTTTCATAAAATAAATGAACTATTGATTCAGTGGAAACTTTTACGTTCAGCTTTCTACATATAGAAACAGTAGTGGTTCTTTGATATTTGTTATTGACATAGTGACATTCAAACAGAAACATTTTAAATGAGAGGAAAAGGACATGTTCAAATTCCGCAATGCCCATGACAAATATGCAAGTGCTGTTGAAATTATCATACGTATTAAACTAAACATGTCTACTGAAGCATATTTTATTTTGTACGAAAGAATAATATGTTAAAAATCTGCAAAAATATTTATCCTAACTCGCGTTCCCTTACACCCCACTTTAAGGGTGACGCCTAGTTGAACTGACATGTATTCACACTGTTGTATTTCTTATGGAGTTGGCAGCCATGATGCTTCAAAACACTTGAAAGTATTTTTCTTGAGTGATAAAAATCCGTAGCACAACTTCCTTCGGAGGGGAAGTAAAGCCGTTGGTTCCATGTCGATAGTGACATGTAAAAGAACCCTAGAAGGTATGTGAAAATACCTTTCCCTTCAAAATTGGTAGGCCCTTTCGCTCTAGCTCGTAGAATATTCTCGTGTGCTGATATAATCAGTTGGTTTGGAATGTGCACTTTAAATAGGGCTTACCCCAAATAATAAATAAAAATATTTATCTTAAATATATATATATAACCTAAAATTTAAGGTTTTATAAATGTTTATCTAAAAAATATAAAAAACCTAAAATTTAAAGTTTTAAATACTATTCAAACATGTAGATATTTTTATATAACTAGTTAACTTCACCTATCCCTATCTTGAACTAATTATATCCAGTCCACCTCATTACTCTCTCTCCCTCACGTACATTATAATGTTATTCTCCCATCTGCGTTCAGGTCTTCCCATTGGCTTAGCAGTCAATCCTCTAAACCTGGTTCTAGACTATCCCATTCGCGCCGCATATCCTGCCCACCCCAAACTACGGGACTTGATTCTGCTAACAATGTCTTGTGATGATGATTATTCCAGGGTATATAACTCATCATTATGTAACATACTCTACTTCCCATCCCTTTTTGGACCATATATCCTCCTAAGAATCTCGTTTCTGAACAACCTAAATTTTTATTCGTCATGTAAGGTAAGAGACCACGTTTCACACCCATAAAGAACAACCGGTATAGTTATTGTTTTGTATATTGTGAGTTTTACGTCCTTTGAAAGCAGGCGAGATGTTAACAACTTACTGACCACGTAATAGCGTGTATTTTCTGGCTGAATTATTTTCCTAATTTCCAATCTAATATCGATATTGCTATTTAAATTGTTTCTAAATATTTTAACTTACCCCGTCGAATGTTATGTTGCTCGAAGTAATCTCCTCCCCAATATGTGTTCTCTGTATAATTATATACGTAAAACATTTAGCTCAATTTATTATTTTTGGCACACATTATCGAGGAGGATAAGTGAAATAGCTATAAAACCAATTAATGAAATAAGGTGTATTTTAAAATATACTATTTTCCAGTATTATTGATCAAATATTTTAAGAACGGACCGGTGGGTCAATCTTTTTCGGTAGATTTGGGACAAATTTGTACACATGATCCTCCCTTTAAACATCACATTCATATGGTTTACATTCGTTGCTCTTACGACTCGCAAATTTGGCCCAAAAATTTCTCATATCTTAACAGGATCGCCACCCAGCTGGAAAACCTGGAAAACAGGGAACTTTCAGGGAATTTGGTTTGACCTGGAAAAATCTGGGAATTTCTAAAAATTTATAAAAATTTCTGGAATTTAAAAATATCATAAAGTCAAATTTTTGAAAGTGTTTAACTATTTTGTTAATAACCTATTTTTACATTAATGTTTTTCTGCTATTAATTAAAATTGCGATCGTAATTTTTGAACTTCACAGTGAAGGCTATTGCTATATTGCGGAACTACGTAATCCAAGAACATCTGCGCATGTGTAAACATCAGCGCATGCGCCGTGGTCACCCATCTAGTTGTGAGAAAGCGTCTGCACAGCCTTCGATATAACACGTAATACCCATTTGTGTATTTGATATTTTGTATTCTTAGTTCCGAAATAGCGATAAAACGGCGCTTTATCATTATTATTTTTTATCATTTGTAACGGAATTTTTTTTATACGTTTCAATTAATTATTATGTAACGGCATTATAGCAAAATTGTTTATTTAACATGTCAAAAGCATTGCAAATATGCTTTTACAGTTTAGTGACCCTTTGCGCATGCTCAAATGCAGATTTATTTTAGTGTTTTTCAATTCTAAAATTACCTGCGTACGGTGTTTGTTTTGAAGTCCAAAGCGTTGCCTCTCAACCAGCCACTATTTACAGCTTTAAATAAATAAGTAAAAAATAAATGTATTTGTTCAGGATGGGCCAAGCCCCTAAAGTTCTATCTTTATTAAACGTGGCTATCATTAATTATGGAGTAGGGGCAAATACTATTTGCATCGCATCTATTGACAGGAAGGTTAAGGTTTGAATCCCGGCTATGTGCACTTGGTGTGGTTTACTCTTTCTCTCTCTATGCAAATGTGGGTGCACCTATTCTAATCTACCTTCTCATTCCTGCCACATTATATTGAGCTGTTGGAACTTTTATATTTTTGTCTGGAAAACCTGGAAATATCAGGGAATTTCAATTTTAAAAATTTGTGGCAACCCTGTCAAACGAAATCACAATTTTGATCATTTATGCGCTCATAAGTATGCTGATATCTTGTGGTGTGTTAGCGTGCATGCGTGCATGTTAGGCTTCTTCCTGTATGTTATGGCGTAATTTATATTTTTCTTCAGAAGTGATTAATATGAATAGTAAACTTAAATTAATTCAATCTATTTGACTTTTGACTTATTGCGCCAATGCTGTACCAAATAATTTAGGTTTATTTAATGGTGGTCTTCTCCATCCGGACAGTGCCGTAATTACAATGATTGGAAACCTGTGTGTTGATAGTCATTAAATAATTGGCGATGCACGGAAACAATAGGGGGAGTGAATGTGGGGAATGCCAGGCCTCCACCGTGGTTCGGATTCCACGTTAAACTGTAGGTCCTCCATTTCATCTCACTATCACCTTACCATTACGCATTAGCGTAAGTGCGTATAACCCGAACGGGTAGTAAGACGTGGTGCTAATAATATAATAATAATAGGGGGAGGTAGTAGTTACAGAACTGTCCGTTAGGATGGTCCGTCAAAACATCCAAGTCTCTTTTATCAATGGTAGAATATCAATACTTACTTTGCAATAGTTCTTTCATTTAATTTTAGTTGACATTTGTTTTAATTCTCTACCATATTCACTTTAGCTAACATTAAGATTGCAAATCCACTCGAAAAGGAAGTGGTTTAAGGTATCGATCAGGCTCGTAAGAGACTAGCCTATATTAGGGACCTTCCTTTTTTTAATGATTTTAGACACCCCGCCCCCCATCCCCTATGTAAATGGATCGTAAAATTCCACCCCCTCCCACTCCCCTATAGCTTACACAATTTCTTGCGATTTGGTAAATTGGATTAGTTTAATCGTTTATTTATTTTTAGAAACATAACTATTGAATAAAAAGACCTAATGTAGTATGAATGCTGGCCTCCCCCCTTCTCATAAAAAAAATAAAAATTACTGAACACCCACTTCCCTTCAAAACTATAATTCATTTACCTCATAAGATGGATATTTATGTTTTAATAGAGATGGTGCACCGGTGTTAATCTCACGCGTGATCTACAACTGTGCGCTGCTAATGCGTATACACTTCCACTAAAATCACCCTCCTAACCCGTACTTCTTGGATTAGCTTGTCAGGAACCTTGGTGTCATACGTACTCATACATACATAATTCAACAAGTTCTTTTTTTAATATTAATTTCTTGTTTCAAGATAATATCGAGAAACTTGTCTTCTTCAACCGGTTTAGGAAAGGTAAAACATGTTTGGGTGAATATTAAGGCAAAAAATATTGATCATTGAATCACTGGGTAATGGAATATATTCGTAAAGGCATTGATTATAATCTTGTAATAATAATAGTAGTAGTAATAGTAGTAATAACATAGCTTGTTTACAGCAGACCGGGAAACCCCGATATTAGTGACACATTCATCGTCTTCGCTATCTCTTAATAATTAATGATTAAGTCTTAATCAATGACTGGGACGAAACGAACAAATTTTTACTCTAAATTTGAAAATTAAAAATATTTTGGAACCGAACGAATAATATGACAACGGAATTGATTCCAAAAGTAAATTGGCCTATATGTTGCTCCAAACGTGGATTTTCAATTTTTTTTAAACAAACATTGCACTGTTTATTATATGTTACTAAGAGTTTCACATATGAACATATTATTTTAGTGTGGGGTGTGAGGGGGAAGGCCGTCCGTCCGTCCGTCCGTTCCCTCGCCATCACTTAGATTAGCTCTGTAGTCGATACGCGAGTGAAATAGAAGAACTGAAATCGCTCTAATTGCTTTTTTTGAAACTCCTTTAATAATTTTAATCTTTTGAATGCCTTAAACCTAAGGATAAATTAAATTGATGTGAAACTTTTAGATCTCTATTGAACTCGCTCTATTTAATGAGTTGTAAAAAAAAGTCAAAGAAACATGTTTTGGAAAATTTACTAACCCATATCCTTAGCTGTTGGTTATTCCGAGGTTATTTTATGAGTGACTCAATAAAAAAAACATTCATGGGATATATGTGCGGCCCCCAGCGATCCCACCCTACACAGCACCCACTATATTGGCGCAGTGATGGTATATTGAGGGGCGGATTGATCGAGCGGGCGGCGCGCGCTGAACTTTACACCACTTGGTTCTCGCGTGTAGGAAAGAGACACATCGAGAAAGAAAGAGAGAGGAAGAGGTGTGACGTATTGTCGTCACCTTCCGAATGTTTCTGAGCAGCCCTACTCCGGCATCGGCAGTCGAGTACAGTCCGTCTCGCGAGTTGTCGTGTCCAAGACGTAGCTAGGCAGGGGGGCGGGGCGTGTTTCATTGGTTGAGTGTTAACGGTGTCGGCTGCTGTTATTATTAGCGGTTTTGTGGTCACGGCGACGCAAAGTGACTTTTTTTTTCTCTTTTCTCTTTCTTCGTTTATTGCTCCGAGCTGTGTGCCTAGTTTTTTGTGGTCTCTTAAGAGTGTTATGGAAACTAGGTTTTGGTTCGTAAAGTGAAGTGATAAAATGTGTGTCTTTTACAGTGAAGTGTGTTATTAAAATTTATCAAAGGTTCTTGTTCAACAAATATACACCAGTGTGGTCACGCGGGACTATTTTTACATTTCCACAAAGAAGGGAGTTTATGTGAGTTTCTTCGGGTCTGGCAATATTGAGGTAATCAACCAGTTTATTATCTTGAGTTTGCAAATGTTGTTTTACTCGCGTGTTTTTCTTTAAATCTTTGAGGCTTAATAAAATGTTTGATTTATTTCTTGTACGTGTAAGTGTTGCGAAATTACGCCGTGCAAGTGTATTAATACGTTATTGTATACAGGGCGTATACGAATTTGTACAATTCTACGAACATGATGCCTTACAACTAAACAAGCCTAAAATTTACATCGAGCGTCGTCTCATATTTATTTTGCCGGAGAGGTTATACTCGAGAGTGGATACACATGATTTACCCTGGGAGATATTGGGTGTAGAGGGGCCGTTGTGTGAACTCTTTGGTCGTCTGGTGATAAGGTTTGTCAGATAGGTGATAGTTGAGAGCCGATATACGACTTAGCCTGGGAGATATTGGGTGTGGAGGGGCCGTTATGTGGTCCCCTTGGTCGTCTGGTGATAAGGTTTGTCAGATAGGTGATAGTTGAGAGCCGATATATGACTTAGCCTGGGAGATATTGGGTGTGGAGGGGCCGTTATGTGGTTTCCTTGGTCGTCTGGTGATAAGGTTTGTCAGATAGGTGATACTTGAGAGTGGATCGACATGATTTATTCATGGATATATTAGTTGTGGAGGGGCCGTTATGTGTTCTGACCTCAGGCCAGCAGATTTCTTTTTTTTGTCAACACTTGAACATGTACACCCTAATACCCCCGTAGATATTGACAATCTCGTAGGGAAATTGCTCGCTGCTTATACACATACCGTTGATGCCGGCAGGTTGCGGTGTGTACAGGATAGTATAAAGGTTGATTGCCACGTTCGCCGAAAATATAGAACAGAATCTGCTTGACGGGGCAGTAACTCACACGCTGTATATTGACCCATTATGCATTTCAACTCTAACTTTAAACTGATTATCAACATATTTTATTTTATAGTGAATAAATACAAATCTTATATCATTCTCCCGATGGTTGTTTTCAAATTAAAACCCTGTGTCGTGGCTCAATCCGATCCATCAATATACACACTCTCCGCCAGCTGTTCACAAAAGCCAATGAAGCTGTCTGCTTGCTTCTGGCTGTACAGCGCATGCGTTGTCAAATGAGCATACTCACCGATTAGAGATGGTTGAGTTAGAGATTTGATTGGCTCTCCCGTGTCGAACATTTTAGGGAGAGCGGACGAAGTAGAGATGAGTTGGACTCTGGCAGAACAACTCGCACCGACGAATCTTGTGATTGGCTTAGAGCTCGTCACGTGACCCCGTTTTTGTTCCGCGCTTGTTTTCGGTGAACGTATGGATCCATAGTAATGCGATGTGCTGCCGCCTGTCTCGTAATGCACGGTATTAGTTTTGAGCACTACTCTAGTACTATGCTTACTATAAGCTATTGTAAATAAAAATAATTAATGTTTTTATTTAGCATACTGTACGATGAAGCCATTGTTTGTATCCTTACATCAGTTTCTCAAATTAAGCATTGGGAGGCGTTTGTTGTTTTACATTTTTGGCTGGTTTTTCTATGAGGAATCGCACTCTACAGAGGAATTGCGTGAAGTTGTATACAGTATGTATTGAGAAACACTTACCAAACTATAACAGAATACTTGATTTAAATCTTGTCCTTAACATTAATTAATCTCATCTCACTGGTATCTCCCCACCTACGTTTTCCTTCCCTTTAATTACTTTAACTATCTTAGACCTTGGTTAAGGATGCAGTCTAACCTTTCATTGATGGATGCGAATTCTGTTTACTAGCTTCCATGGTTATAAGTTAAGTTGGTGAGTCTGATATTAATTTTACAACGTAATTTCTTGTCAAGAGACTTTAACCAAACAATAAGCAAAAGAAATATCTCTAAATGTTCAAAACACACATCGTTAGGTACGCACATCAAGCTCGTTTAGTCTTACTTGCCTGTGATTGGGAGGTCGAGGTTCGAATCCCGGTTGGATGTATCGTGTATTTTTTATAAATTTTTCTTTATTCTTTTATCAGGTGAATGATTATTCATTTCCCCTAAATTCTGCATTACTCATCCCCCACTTCACGTTTATATGAATGCGTGTGACCCGGACAGTTATTAAAACGCGTTGCAAAAATAAATGTTAATATTTTTAATGAAATGAAAAATCAAAGGTTAGTGAGACATATTGACATAAAATATCTATTTTTAATACCCTAATTTGTTTTCATACACTTTTTTTTAGCAAGTACATTAGAGCGTCGGAAATCCGAACGTCAAAAATCCGGAGCGTCGCAAATCCGGATCGGTGGGGAGAGCAGGTAGGGGAGGCTCTCTTTGGTCACGTGCTCGGCTCAGTTCTGTGCTATCATTTACAAACTATACAGCAGTGGTGAAACCTTCGTCGTATAGTTGCCTTGTGACGTTTTAGCGTGCGAGTTAAAACGGAACATATTTTTACTTTGTTAATCATGTCATCATTATCAAATGAAAGGAAACAAAAAATGTTATCTATAAGTTAGAAATTCTATGAAGACTGTCTAAAGGGGAAAGTAGTGCAGCTCTCGCTAAAATATATGGTGTGGGAATTTCAACCACTAGTGACATTAAAGCAAAGAAAGACAGTTTGCAACGTTTTGATTCAAAACTAGATTCTGAAGAAGGTTCACAGAAAAAAAAACACGTATTCATATGTATACAGTTGTTGAAAGCATATTTTAAATCCGGACAATTCAGTAATCCGGATGGGTCCCGGTCCCGATCGATGCGGATTAACGACGCTCCACTGTATAAACATTTTTATGCAACAGCAAAAAAACAAAAAAAACAATTCTACCTCGTGTGATGCATAAGCTTTAAAGAGTATTGTGACTGAAACAATAGAGCACGAGGTTTTGACTAAAATAAGCATTTTCTCTCTCATTTCTGAAGTTAACATTTGACATCCATGCTGGATATTTTGTTAATTAAAAGAAAAATACGTGCCGAACGTATTATCCACCCACCCAAGTGATCCACATTTTTACACTAATGGTGTAGTGACGAGAAAGATAGAATTTGTACTCATGTTTGCTTGGAGGGGGAGTAAGAAACGATTATGGGGGGAAAAATACCTCACTACACCTGACTGAGATTCGAATCTAAACCTCCCGGTCACCGGGAAACTGGACAAGATGAGAATTGTACCTCTATCTGCTTGTTCATCTTTGCGGATAATGTCTAGTTCTCCCACTCTTTAATTCAATAAAGGAGCAGCTCACCTAACCTCATCACAGGATGCCAACGACTGCTTAAATCAGTATCAAATTAAATAATTGTGAAACATTACTATGGCAAAATTAAATGCTTAATTAGTAGGCCTAGCATAATTTATTTTTTTAAAGTTTCTCATATTTGTGATACCATGAAATAAATACTTTTTATTTAGTAATAACATTTATCTCATTGGACTCCACGATTTTAAACAAAAACAAAGCTAAGCATCAAATAACCACTTTAAAGCCATAGAAGATGAACAGTAATTAAACTTGAATCAGTCTACACACTGTTGGTCGGTAACCTGTATTATATTTTAGAAAATAATGGAATTAATATGAGCGAATTTGTTTCGCCATTATAAAAATACCTATTACAAAATAAACTTTTCAAAATGAAAAACTAACTTTTCACGTATCTCAATTTTGCAGCTGCCCAATGAAAAGATACAGAAAACTACACTTCACTGCATTTTCTGGTTAAAAACTTAATAATATATCTGATCTGTCATGTTATTAGCCGTTTGATATATACTTAAAGTATTTCTTATTCCAGCTACTTTGACTGCCTGTGAAGAGACTCAAAACAAAGTGTTTCAAGAAGGCGGAGGGCGTTTGATATACGCACAAGGTGGCCCCTACGAGCTTTACCATAACCTTGAATCGGGTTGCTCTTCAAAGGGGGTGCGGTGAAAATATGTTTATTCAAAATTAAAATTAAATCCACAAGTATTTAGCTTACATAGAAAAAAAATTGTGGTTTAGTTAGTATTAATTTAGTGTTTCTACACTAATTCTATAATCATAATAAAAGTATTTTTATTTGAAGTACGTCCTCTAAGCACTAAGGGCATCTTCAACTTATAACGTCTGGACTTGAGTACGTTTCAAACTAATGATGTGGTGAAATATAGTGGATGCCTCCCTGGTAGGTTGAGAAACACTGCCTTAGACCTTTGGGCGATAATTATATACATTGGCATGACTGTTGCATCGTGACTAATAATGTCGTCAATATTGTCCAACTTAATCTATACTATGACCTCCATTTGTCCAAGTGTGACAAACCTCACACACAATCGTCCAGCGGTGTTTTATGTTTCTATCACCTTAGCACTATTTTACACTGAATAAGTGAAAATTGATGACATCAGCATTGATGCCTTTGAAAGTTGTTTTCGTTTAAAAAAAAAAGGTTGTGACAAAAGATGTGTTTCTTATTTTCTCTTCCACTGGAAAACCACAAATGGTAGGACATTTGATTAGATCAGCACAACTATTTAAAGATTTGTCATCCTGTACACCTGATTGATGTATGCTTTTGGTGTTTCTTAAGCTTTGGTCCCCAATTCTCCTAGTAGGGATCAAACCGTTGTCTCCTGATTTATTTTTGTGCCTGAATCTGACTTTATTAATAATATATTTTTGTTTTATATAGCTTATTTATTTATAATATTACCTATATTTTGTCATTGTGATCATTTTTAGCCAAGCTTACACATATAGTGTCTCTTCTCCCCGTTCGTTCATTTTAATATTTGGTTTAAACCGTTACTGTCATGTAGCATTGGCCTGCTGATGACGGGGAAATCGTCGCTCGCATCCTGGACGGGTTGACTGAGGGTGTTTTTCCCAAACTGGTTTATCACTCCTTCCACACAAATGCGTGTAGGTTACCTATAAAATTATTTCAATTTAATCCTTACCCCATTAGACTAATTATCATTATATGCGTTTAACCTGAACAGTTAGTAAGACAAGGTGATTAATTAATTTATTAATATATTAGGAAACTTGTAATTAAATATAAAAGTTATTCGCCAACAAAGTGACCCAGAATGTCATAAAACCATAAAAGGGATTATGTAATTAACCAACATTTTACTATCTCTCGATCCCTCGAAGAGAGAATTATTGGGATCTTCAAAGAAATTGAACTCAAAGATTTTGATAAATTTCGATGTTTTATGACCCCCCGTATCAAAGCCATTCGGGGGGGAATGGGTATACCGAAGTAACATAGCCACGTGGGGGCGTGGTATAGTCAAGGTACCAAGTCACGTAGAGGCCCGTGTCTCCCCAAATAAGGCTGTTTATACAATGAGTCCCGAGTCGAGTCCAATCTGACTCTAGAGTCAAGGGCTTTCACACTAGTGAGTCGAGTCAATGAGTCCACTTGTTTGATCAAAGAGCTCGTGCAAGATTGACGCAGTCCTAGCTGTTTCTATAAATACATTTGTTTGAAGGCGCCGGCGTGGACGCCTAAAAAGACGTCGCTTGGTGTGGATCTACCTACTTAATGTGAAACGATGCACATTTGGTAGTTTTTCACACTTGTTTACAAATAGCGGAAACTATTTCTATTCCGATGTTCGGGATGGGATGGGTTATAAATCGAAGGATTCTCTTGAACGAGAACAATCAGTGTACATGCTGCTATCCTTGAAAAGCATGTGGAAATAATACACTTGATTCGGCTGAACGGATGAAATCTGTATTCTTCCTCATCATGGACTCTCGACTCGCCTAGACTCGGTTAGACTCGGGGTGACTCGACTCGCCGTTGTGAATGGTATTGGTTCTCCATCGTGCTTTCAAATACAATATGTACCACTCTCAATTGGTGTCAGACTCGACTCGAGACTCGTTGGTGTGAAACCAGCCTAACATAGCCACGTGGGGGCCCGGGTATACCGAAGTAACATAGCCACGTGGAGGTGTGGTATAGTCAAGGTACTAAGTCACGCAGGGGTCCGTGTCTACCCCAGTGATCTCTATACTATACTGGATGAACATAAACACACCCTTTGTAACGGACCAAATCGTGACGCTAAAGTTTGTCGTCTGCTTGCTAGCGAGGGGACAGATTTAACCGATTCTTTCAATGTTATTTTGCAAAAATGTGTCTGAAGAATAAAAGCATTTATTTTAAAAATATTGACGTTTTATACCCCACTTAACTGAAGATACATTTACATTTAAGTATATACATTTCAGTTTTAAAGGTAATATTGTACAAACAAGAATAAAATCTTTGATATATTAAAATATGTAGCTAGCGCCCACGTTGTTTACATTATGCCAAGACTAAAATATATTAAAAATTGGTTATTAGCTTATATGATGGTTTCAGAAACAGTTTTATATTTAAAGTTCAATAACTAAAATAAAAAGGGTACCTTCAAACTTAATTGCATTCGCTTACATAACAAACTTTGTGTAGTAGTTTTATATTCAAATTATCATTTAGTTTATGAAGTTTATTATTATTTTACAATATATTTAAAGTTGGCTCTTAGCTTGTTTATTGCTTTCAGAAACCATATTATATTTAATGTTTGGTAACTACATTGATATAATGTCGCTAAAAACCTGATTACTTTGTTTAGAATGACAAACTGTGTAGAAGTCCTACGTTCAAACGATAATTTAGCTTATAGGCTTGTAGGAAGTGTTACTATTTTAGCCTACATCGACTTGTTTAAAGAAACAAGTCATGCGCGTTGAACTTAGTTATGCTCTTCAAACCTTTTATTGACCCATTTATTTCCTTTAACTAATCATACATAGATATAGCTCATACATTCATAAAAATTAGCGAATGTTATCGAACTGCCACATTGTCTTTTGTGTGTAAAAGAGAGAAAGAGATACCCGAAAGTATCCTTCTCTCTTACACAATGGTGTGTAGACGACAGCTTGAAAATTTTAGTCGCAGATGTCCATCTAGTTATATTATAAAGATCAATGGTCTACCCCCAAATAACATAGCCACGTGGAAACCCGGGTGTACTAAAGTAACATAGCCACGAGTAAAGGGGTGGGGGGAGGGGTGTTCAAGTATAGTCAAGGTACTAAGTCACGTAGTGGCCCGGGTATATTCGAGTAACTGAACCACGTGCGCGATGATCCCTCATTGTTCAATAGTTATCCTAATGTACTTCCGTGTCATGTAAGCTCCGTTTTCTGTACGCGCAACTGCGCCCGTCATGAAGCAACCTTAATCTAGGACATTCGGTACTTGCTGGAATTTGCCAGGAGGTTCCGTGTGGTCTCAAATGGGCCAGGATACCGGCTCTCCTTTAGTTCAGGACAGAACACACTGGCTTGAAAATACGCCGCACTAATGAGAAAAACAAGGTCACCATTGAAAGAACTTTATCGAGCACACACCTATAGTTAAATGTATGGCAGACAGCACTACCAACATCATTCAAAATTTACTCCCGCTCCAGAACACTGGCTTGGTTGAAATCAGATTTTTTTTTTACTTTTTGGTCAGCCAATATCATGTGTGAAACTGGTCCATTCCATTCTGGTCTAGGTTGTGTGTTGTCTTGTGTTTGGTATAGAGGCGTGCTAAGTCTGACTGTTGTTATTATTATTATTATTTTTATTATTATTATTATTATTAGCACCGCGTCTTACTACCCGTTCGGGTTATACGCACTTACGCTAATGTGTAATGGTAGGGTGATTGTGAGATTAAATGAAGGACCTACAGTTTAACGTGGAATCCGAACCACGGTGGAGGCCTGGCATTCCTCACATTCACAAGATGTCTTGNAATTTCTAGAAAATAATTTTTTTCTTTTTTTGCTCTTCAGTAATTCCAAAAACTCCTTGGGGGGACCTTATGAAAACCTTAGATGCCAAATTTTATCCCAATCGATAAAACAGTTTCGGTTCTTGTCTGAGATACAGACAGGCGAGGGGGGATTGCATAAACCACGTGTTTTGTTTCAAGGGGGTTGTGAAACATTGATATTTATCAAAATCTCGAGTTAAATTGTTTTTACGATCCCAATACTTTCTCTCCGAGGTATCGAGACGTATCTTGAGGATAGCATCCATTAGTATATATATATATATATATATATATATATATACTAATGGTTTAGGAATGAGGAATTTTGGGTTTAGTAGAAGTTTATCAGTATTTGCGGGGAGGAAAAATGGAAAGCCTTGCAACGCCACCGGCTGAAGGCTTAGAGCTATAAATCAAAATGTAATGAGGTAATAGTAAATTTGTGAATCTGGATAGCTCTTTCTCTATTCTCTTTATCCTCGCTTTCTAAATTTCTCTCTCTTTATATATATAAGTATGTATATATGCATTTATATATTACTCTTACTCATTCAAGATCAAACACCCAAGCTCAATCTCATTTATTCGCCACTTAACGAAAGGAAACAGCCAATCTCATAGTTATAAAAATAATTATAAAATGTTTTGCCCTCCCGGGATTTGGACCCTGGTATTTTTAAGCAAAGATGTTGGGGTGAACTTTCAATACATTATACTATAGAAGTTCACCCGCCTCGGTGGCGTAGTTGGCTAACGCGCTAGTCGTGTTGAGCTCGACCGCTAAGGACAGGGAGATCGAGGTTCGAATCTTGGTAGGTTGAACTGGGGGTGGTTTTCCTAAATGGTTTTCCACTATCCCTCCACGCAAATGCGGGCTCACTTCCTCTAATTCAACCTTCCTGATTCTTAATCCTATTAGCGTAATTAGTACTTAAAGCGTATAACCCGAACGGGTAGTAAGACGCGGTGCTAAATAATAATAATAATAATAAAACTATAGAAGTTCCAGAGCCCTGGAAAACAAGGAAAAGTCAGGGCATACTATCAAATTTCTAGAATATTCACTAAAAATAAATGATACGGTGCACTGAACAGTCTTTTTATTGCTTTTATCTAAAATAGACATTTAATATAGAAACGCAGGATTTGTGAAACGAAGTAATAGGTTATACATTGTTGTAGAACGACCACACCAAAGATCATTTAATGAAATAAAATACACTGTTACTTACTCTATGACACTAAGAACCAGGAACACTGTTACAGAAAAATTGAGAAAAGAGAATCGTCCTTGTCCACCAAAGAGCATAAGAATCAAATTAATTTTCAAAGACATGAATTAAAAAGTAGGTATACATATTTTATATTAATTAGTATATACAATGATGAGTTATTTTTAATTCAAATATTTGCGGAGAAATGATGAAAATTGGAAGATTTCCCCCGTGTAAAGTATCCTCCGTGTCATTTTCACGAGAAAATGAGAATTTACATCTTGTTTATAAACATAAACTGTCAAGATAAAAAAAATGAAAATCGTAGGAGCGAATTTTGAGATTTTATTTTCCTTTTTGCCCTTCAGTAAACTACCCTTAATTTTAGGGTTGGTTGACTAATTCCAAAAAATAACTAGGGGTGGCCCTTATTAAAATACCAGATACAAAGTTTTAGTTAATCGATAAAATAGTTTCAGTTCTATCAATAGGTACAGACAGACGGCAATGTGAAAAGCATTTTTTTTCAGGGGTTCGTGAAACGTCGACATCTATCAATAGTCAATAGCTTTAGGCTGAAACTCCTTATCCCCTAATAGACAAACACAATTTATGTATGCTTTTGTGTTGCGATCTAAATAAAATGATGCTTTAAAAAAAACATTGATTGGAAAAGTTGAAAATTTGCTCTGTAAACCCGGTAAAAGTCAGGGAATTCTAAAATATAATATGGCTCAATACCCCGTAAAATTAACCTTTAAAACTTAGATCGTATTTTTTTTTATCCTACCACGTTTCCTTTGTTTTCTAGTCTTATATAGTACGTTTAGTGTACGGTTATGGCATGCTTAGTTAAAATTACCTTTAATTATGATACCTTTCACATACATTTACACATCCTGGTTATTTTGTGCAACTAGTCTCTAGGCCTAATTATTTATTATCCACACAACATAATAATATTTAATTAAGTTCAACTAGCCTATGATTAAACGCCTCGATGTGACCAATGGAAAGTTTGTCTATTTACTAAACTATTTAAATAATAATTCGCAAAAGATGTGCCAAAGTACATGGTTTTCTTTAGAAGCAAAGGCGATTAGTAGTGAATATTTGTAAAAAAAAAGTTGTTTATATAATGATGAAAAAAATAGTTTGTTTAGTGTTTTTATCTTATAACGTTAGACAATATACTAATATTTAAGAACCCGCTTCGGTAGCAGCGTGGGCTAACGCATTTATCTCATGTTGGAATTCACTTCCGAAGACGCGGAGATCGGGTTTAGAGCCTGGTCGGGTGCATTGAGGATATTTTCCTGAATGGTTTTCCATTCTTCCTCCGCGCAAATTAGGCTGCACTTCTCTAATATTAGTGTAATTAGTATATATGCGTACTACCTGAACAGGTGGTAAGACGCGTTGCTAAAAAGAATGTTTTAAAAGAGTTGTATTTGAGAATGATTTAAATTAAGTGGGCGTAGCCTGATATATCAATCTGTAAAACGCACATTGGAAACTATTTAACGAAAATGTATATTTTACCTGTCAATATTTGTATTGGTGATGCCTCATAATTGCCTAAGCCGCATTTTTATTTTTGAAGGTAAGAATACATTTAATTTAGAACCAATAACGTATTTACATTTTTCAGGTTCATTTAGTAAATCATAATATGTATTGTGAAATAAATATAAAATAAGATATTATATGTTTTTACGTTCGAAAACTAGCAATAAGCAGCGTCAGATTATGATATTTTAATCTTCACAGTTCAGACTAATTTGGTTTAACTTTACTAAATAAATGTCAAATTTACTCGACTAAACTAAGGGCACGGGATGAGAAAGGTGTGTTTTAAGAATTTTAGTGTTTGCTTGAAGAATGTATTTAAAATTGCATAAAATGTAGACAAATATGTATACATATTTTATATATAATATGTGTCATGCTTTATAGCAGGACTATTAGAAATTTTCCACACCATTAAATTGGGGTGAGGAAGATAGAATTTAAAGAAGTTGTAACCGTATTTACGTTGAAGAGTGAGAAACCATTTAATAAAATATACCCGGCTGGTATTATAACACAGTCAGGCAAACTGGACTAAACGAGCTTGATGCTTTTGTCCGCGTGCTCACCGATTATATTCAGTCGGTGTTAAACTCCCGCAAATAAAATCACACTGAAAGGTTTTCATACCTATATGAGAACACCTCGTTTATAAATATAAATGATTCGTTGAAGCGGACACGAATGGTTAGTTAGCGTGCTCTTGTCTCCATATCCGCCTGTGGAGAACGCCAGGTAGCCAGGCGCTTCGTGACTTAATTAGCTAACACGTGACTCTGACAGGTAATCTTCGAACATAAACTTGGCGCGAAGTTTTACTGTCGGAGCGTGCCAGCTAGATAATAAATACACATACTCGCAACAAACACGCCTGGCTAGATCACTAAGAAATGAGATTTCTCTTTGCATTGTTCTCTTTTTAACTTTCGCTCTTTCGTTCTTTCTTTGCCACTTTTGCTTTTATCTTCTTTTTTCCCCACTTGCATCAGCTTTTACCTTTCTTTATCTATTTGTTCTAGTTCTTTCTTTACTCCTGTCTTTTGTGTTTCTTTATTTCCTTAAGAACAGGATAACCCTTGCTGGTGGGCACATGGTTTAAACGACAAGCTCATTTTGTCTGGTTTGTCACTTATGTGGTTGTTGAGTCTTAATTACGACTATTGCGTACTTATGGTGATATTTACTTAAATTGTTCCCCGCTCTTCTTCCATGCAAAAGCTAGTATATTTCATCTAAAACTCTATCTTCCTCATCTTTACCCTTTGATGTAAAACTTTGAATATACAAAACAATTTTACCGGTTGTTCTCCATGTGTGTAAAACGTGATCTCTTAACCTTACACGAAGAAAGCATTTTAAGATGTTCGAAAACAAGGTGCGTAGGAGGATATTTGGTCTAAAAAGAGATAAGGCCACTGAGAGTGGACGAGGTTACATAATGATGAGTGTCATACCCTTTGCTCATCACAAGGCATTGTTAGGATAATCAAGTATCGTAGATTACGGTAGGCAGGACATTCAACGCGAATGGGGGATTCTAGAACCTTGTTCAGAGTACTTACTTGCAAAACCAGTTGGAAGAGACGGTCCGGAAGACCTAGATGCAGATAAGAGAGTAACATCAGAATGGACCTGAAATAGATAAGGTATAATGAGGTGGACTGGATAGAACTAGCTCAAGATAGGGAACGGAGGCGTAGTTTTGTATGTGTAGCAATTAACTTTCGAGTTCCTAATGCGATAGATAGAGTAAGCAAGTATATATATATATAAATGTACACGCGAACAGGTAGCTTTGGGGGAAATAAAAAAATAAAATCATTTTTTAAAGATCTTAAAAAATTACAAACTTTTTTGGTTGACATTATTTATATTTTACTGTGTCATTAGTATAATTGTATTTATGTGAGTACTTATTATCTATCAAAATAGATAGCTGAAAATCACATGACCTAACATCATAATGCATAGAAGTGTATTTAATAATATTTTTAACTGTTATATATTATTCCCATCATACTTCTAGATAAACACATGGCAAGAAGGGTGGAACAGGTTAGACTGGCAAAAAGGCAGAAGTATATTTTTCAGTGTTAATACAAATAAGATAGATTGCTGTCAAACGAGCTCGCTTTAAAAAATAAATTCCTTCTCCATATTCTTTTTAGTAGATTTATTGGTACACAGGCGCTAAGTGTTTAGTAAAGATAATTTAAACGCGCTTTAAATATAGTTTTGTTAAGGCAAGATTTAATGCCGGTGGCGAATTATTTACCCGTTTGAAACGACCGCCACTCTGAAGGTGAGCGAGTGGGCTTTCCTTCCAGTGTTGAGGCTTGCAGTTTGCTTGTAGGTAAGAACGGGGCAACTTTCTCTCCATTAATAAGAACATTCCCAACCTGCCCCATGTTCTTACGTTAAAAACTCTTTTTTTTTAAATATAATTGTTATTTTTAAAATCTTGGAATGCTCATTGCAAGATTGTTATTGTTATTAAACATTTGTCACTTGATAAAAGTGAAGGTATTAACACGGTACTAAAAAAAGTTACTCTTTGTTTCAAAAATGTTGGTATTTTTTTGTGTAAAATAAGGTTGGACACACACAACTATACCCTGATTTTGATAGGAAGAACATTTTAGAAAATAGACAATTTTATTTTATTATTAATACTATTTTATAGGTATTGATACTATCTATCAAACATGATGGTTGTAGCTCATATGGCTTGGCTTATGAATACATTAAAATGGTTTTAGTAACTTTTGTAGCTGTTATTCATACCAGAATTCAACTCTATATGCATCGGTAATGTTAGACCCTCAATACCGTAATTTACCCCAATAACTTGCCAGTGGCGTATTGGTCTTAAACCCTGGCAGGGTGTACGGGGTGTGGGTTTTCCCCTTATTTTGAATTGTGTTTTCCATCTCCTTGCCAGCTACCTAATACCGCTCTAACTCTATTTAATATTATTTTATTTCGTCATGTCTCAGTACAGGTTTAAGTTAGACGCATGCATTAATTACGTTAATAGAATATAGATGAACAAATTAGAGTTTAAGATAAAACGAGTCCGCATTTGCGTGAATAGATAGTGGGAAACCATCTAGGAAAAACCACCACCTGAATGGTATTCGAGCCTCGATCTCACCAACACAGTCAATCCAATCGGGTGTGACGCGTGGGACCATGGGACCACCAACGCGGGTCATAATAAAATAAGCCTATAATTTTATTAACTCTGGTGTTCAAAACTTAGGAAAAAAACAACTAAATTGAAATAGGCTCTACCCATATCGGTGGGCACGTGGACTAAATATCAGGCTCGTTTAGTATGGTTTGCCGTGTAAGGTTAATAGTGTATGGCCAAAAATTAATAAATATATATATATATATATATATATATATATTAGTAGGTATTCTTAAACCAAACTTGGATCAGTGTATTAAATATAGATTAAATGTATATTTTAAGCACAGAAACCCGCCTCGGTGGCGTATTTGGCTAACGCACTAGTCGTGTTGAGCTCTACTGCCGAGGACGGGGGAGATCGAGGTTTGAATCTTGGTCGGGTGAACTGAGTTTTTTTTTTCATAAATGGTTTTCCATTCTCCCTCCACCAAAATGCGGGTTCACTTCCTCTAAATTCAACCTTCCCAATTCCTAATCCATTAGCGTAATTAGTACTTAAGCGTATAACCCGAACGGGTAATAAGACGCGGTGCTAAAAAAAAGCACAGTGTTTATTCAAATTTTGAAATTTAGGCATCTAATGCAACAATTTAAAAAAAAAACTAAATGACGCCAAGATCTTATATTTGGTATATTAGAAGTATTTGAGGAGGTTTATTAATTGAAATAAATGTTATTTCAATCAACTTTCAATTAATTGCGTAAAAAACTGCCAAATAAGTACAATATTCAATTAATTATTTTGTATACTTAAACGTGTGTAATAAATGGAGTAAATAAATCAATTAATGCCGACTTCTTTTAACTTTATAATGGTACTTCAGTCACATTAATATTCAATCTGAAACTCATGAAAATTGATACGAGTTGAGGTGCTTCATATTTTGCCCCCGGATTTTGAAAATATATCTGATACAACCCCGCAAAGTGGAAACAGAACGGCCTGGTCAGAGTAGAGCAAACTCATCCCTTCTCACTCGAAGTCAATAGTTGTCTGTCCTTGAAACCATAAATATGTCACCAGTGGTTCGGCATGTTTGTTAAGCTTATCGTCCTGAACCATCACCATCTCTCTTTAGGGATTGTCACCTGGCTCTCCACCGTTTTCAAGTCAGTTTATCAAGTGCTACTATTGATGAAAGGATTTTTTTCAGTGTGGCTGAGTGTAATTGCATTGAATGTCTTTAGGGATGTGTGAAGTGTATTGATTGTGGACAAACAATTTTTATTATTTAAAAAAATTGCCCCACAAAAGTTTAAAGATGGCAGAAGATATGTAAAAGGCAAAAGGAATAAGCTTCCCAAGGCAATGAAACACTTTTACGAAGAAATTCGGAGAGCCCAAACCGCTAGCTAATAAGTTGTTGAAATGACTTCAAACCTATATCATATTATTTTATTGAACTTAAATAATTAACTTTTTTTGAAAATTATTTTTTAATCTGGAACCAAATCCAGAACCTTCAACATAGTACGTCAATATCTTAACACTGACCTATCTAGGGCTAATCTTGTTTTAGGGTCACTTAACGCTAAAATTTTAAGGGTTAGTCGGTAATAGATATGTAAATTCGTCAGCCATTTAATAACAATCAGAAACACACATCATCGTTAATCCATGGTAGCTTTATGCTGCCGTTTGAACAATTTTTATTAATTTTAAATGGTTTCTTGGATATAATTTGTAAAACGCTGTAAACCATTAACTATTTAGCAAAAAAAATTAGAAAACATTTTAAAGAATGGCCTTGAACAAAGAATACAGCGTGGGATGAAAGCCTACATTTGAGTTTAATATGTATGAACAATTATGCATTATGTTAAATAAATATAAATATTTTACTTTTTAGTCATATTGGCCATAAGGTGAAATTTGTAGGTTAAATATATCTTTGTTCTTATATATAATTTGATAAGCCCGTTTCCGGCATTAGAAATTATGAGGAAATGACTGATGAATGATGATTATGAGGAAATGATCTTGACAAACGACCACTCATTTTAACGGTTAGAAGTCCAGGATATTGGGAAAAATAGTTTTTCACGAAAACCCGATTTCCACAGAGAATTTTCAGTTTTCCATTCTTTGTTTAATCCTCATGAAAACAGTTATTTGCTGCATGGCTGTAAATCTCTAAATAAACTATATAATCTTGGCTAAAAAATAATAACTCAATCTTCATTAATTTTGGTCCGAACACCTCACAATTTTCTCTTTGGATGTTGGTCATAACACAGCTAAGTTGAGATGCCTAAACTGGGGCAACATTTATTTTTTATTTGAATGTTATCGTTAATTGGAATTTAAATCAATAATACTGAGTATAATTTGAAAATTAAAATGTTAAGTTGTTAAGCTCGTGAAAATAATTGTCTCCGTTTTGTTTCGGGCATGATAAAATTATTATTAAATATGTTTTGGTATGCATTGTAACTCCCAAAACAATAAAATTATTTTGAATAATGTTTGGAAAAATATCCATTTTAACTATCAAAGTTTGAGTTATAGTGTTTTTTCTTCTTCAAATATTGGGTTTTTATATTCAGTTTATTCAAATAATGGGTTTTTATGTTCATTTTAACAAATGGTAACACAATATAAATATATGAGTTAAGCTTTGTTTTCATTTTACCGCTTAATTTTGAGGGTATATTTAAAATTAGTAATGTTTTGTGTACCCCATATATCTTTTCTGATTATTACGAATAAGCCTACAGTAAGTTCTCTTATGTTTCCATGCTGCTAATTAATTTTGAGGAATGATATTTCAAATGTTTTGAGTACCACATCTATATTTTCACATTCTCTTTCTATCAGACTTTCATTCTTTCACACACTCTCCCCCTCACACACATACACACATACTGACGCATTCACACACACACACACATTCTATAAAACACTCCCTTTAATATAGTCGTTTCTCGTTCTCTCTCATACGTTATTCCTCCCTCTCTCTCTTACACACACACACACACACTTTTTCCTTCTCCCAATATTTATATCTCTAACACATATACATACTCTCACTATCACTTGCACACACTCCCTCGATCTTTCTCAATTGCTCATTCTGTCTCCTACGCTCACTTTCTCACCCACACACTTATACAATAACACATTCAAACATTCTCTCATTTTCACGATCACATTTTATCACTCTCTCTATATTATCTTATTATATAAAATTTGATAAGCCCGTTTCCAGTAGTAGAAACTACGAGTAAACGACTAAATAGATTTTGACAAACGATCACTAATTTTAAATATTAGGTAATCGAGATGCCGGTAAAAAATAGTGTCCTAAAACTAAAGCACAATTTTCCTAGCGAATTTTCCATTTTTTTCCCCTTTTGTGTGGGCACGGGTTCATCTGTACAATCATTCTTTGTTTAAATCACCATGAAAACCATGGTTTTCGTGTAGCTGTATATTGATACATAAAATATTTGTCTTTGTTTAAAATTAATATCAGCTCAATCGTTAGTTACTTACGTGGTTTGGTGCAACGAATAGTTAGAGATCTGGGAGAGGGGTAATTTTAAAGTTCCCATCATTGAATGAAGGGGTAAAATATAAATTTTGATGCAAATTACACACCGAAAACTAAATATCTAAGAAAAGTCGATAGCCTTAGACAAGTAAACTTTTAACTAAAAAGTGAGTGAGGGTTTATTATAGAGATACTTTCCCAATAAAAAGTTTAAATACATTTTAGTGCAATAATCTGTAACCATCGCTGCAACAACCAACTAGTTAATATATAATTTTACTTTTTACCATCTCACACCTCTCTAGTTGAGAAAAAATAGTAACTGTCAAAAAAATCAAACTAAAGATTTTGATGGATGTCGACGTTTCATGACCCCATAAATCCGAAAAAGCGTTTTTTAAAAATAATGTCAGTCTGACTAGATACGAAACTATTTTACCAATTGGGCTAAAACTCGGGATATGATGTTTTCATAAAGTTACTCAAAGTTTTTTTTAAATAATCTATCCCATCCTAAAATTATGGTAGTATTTTTTTTTTACTTAGGGGTGGAAAGAGAAAAAAATAGATTATTTCCAACTCGACTCGATGAAAATTCGTATATATGTCTTATTTAATCTTAAAACAAAATGGAAGTTCTCATTTCCTCATGGAAAAATCTTTGAGAGTAATTTACACTTAAGGAAACTTCCAATTGTTATCGTATCTCTGCACCTCTTTGAGATACGAAATAACTAATCATTTCAAAAATTAAGGCATATTAAATATAAAATCATTATTTGAAGTATATATTTATAAAACTAATAGTTTCCGAATTATAAGTATATGTATGTGTGTGTGAATGAGAAAATCCGGCCTATTGCAAAAGGCACCCTCCATTTACAATGAGCCAGGCTAATTGGAAAATAATATTCTATTTGTTTATCAGCCTGATAACTTAAAGCTTATTGCAATGAGCCCGTACAGCTTTAGGCTATTAAGGAAATGCACCTTTGTTCAATCAGTCAATCTGGTTGATTCAAGGCTGATTGCAATAAGCCCAAGATAGTGAAGGCTTATTAAAAAATCTACAGCAGCAGTCCCCAAACTGTGGGACGTACAATTATTCCCGATGGTATGCCGCGAGAGTCCAAACAAAACAAACAAATTAAAATCGTAAAAAAAATGACTTCATACATTTTATATATATGTATACACATATACATATAAAAAAACCTAGTCTAATAGAAGTGACCTCTAGATTTCTGGCACACAAATTCGTAAAGACATCCCAGAAAAGTATATAACTGTTCGTGAAGCTGAGAGTAAGGAATAAAAGTTTGGGAGCCAGGGATATGCCAGATGCAACAACAAAAAAAGCGTCAAACGAAAAAGTGTGCCTGTAAGAAGACATACTAATTGTGCACATCAAAATGTCACAGCAGTTTACCGTGTAGAAATAAATAAAAAAAGTGTTATTTGTAAAGTTCTAATTGACCATGGTAAATGCCACAATATACTTGTAAACGCGTGTATCTCTTCTGTAAATGAAAGGTAGCTATTCAATTTGTATTTGTACGCTATTATTATTTTTCAATAACCATACTTATTCATTAGAGTTTGTTACCTTTTTAATCCTTTGTAATATACATTACTTGAACTTGAGATTTTGAATCAAACCTTGAAATCGTACGGAACTTAGTAAGTTAGTTTAAGTTAAGAACATGCCGAAAGAAAAAAAGTCATATTCTGTAGACCAGCAGTTTTCAAACCTATGTAATGGCGTAACACCCCAACAATGTCCGTAATTTGGAGTAGGTACCACCGTTTGCGTGTTTATTACAAGACTGTGCGGCTGCAACGTCTATCTGAGCTATAATCAATGTTGCCACCCCTACAATCACCGATTGAATCTATTTTAATTTAGGTTAGACTCGGTCGTAATATATATTTATTAGATTTTATGAGTGTTTTTTTACGACTTTAATTTGTTTGTTTTGTTTGACTTCTCACGGCATATATATATATGTATACACATATACATATAAAAAAACCTAGTCTAATAGAAGTGACCTCTAGATTTCTGGCACACAAATTCGTAAAGACATCCCAGAAAAGTATATAACTGTTCGTGAAGCTGAGAGTAAGGAATAAAAGTTTGGGAGCCAGGGATATGCCAGATGCAACAACAAAAAAAGCGTCAAACGAAAAAGTGTGCCTGTAAGAAGACATACTAATTGTGCACATCAAAATGTCACAGCAGTTTACCGTGTAGAAATAAATAAAAAAAGTGTTATTTGTAAAGTTCTAATTGACCATGGTAAATGCCACAATATACTTGTAAACGCGTGTATCTCTTCTGTAAATGAAAGGTAGCTATTCAATTTGTATTTGTACGCTATTATTATTTTTCAATAACCATACTTATTCATTAGAGTTTGTTACCTTTTTAATCCTTTGTAATATACATTACTTGAACTTGAGATTTTGAATCAAACCTTGAAATCGTACGGAACTTAGTAAGTTAGTTTAAGTTAAGAACATGCCGAAAGAAAAAAAGTCATATTCTGTAGACCAGCAGTTTTCAAACCTATGTAATGGCGTAACACCCCAACAATGTCCGTAATTTGGAGTAGGTACCACCGTTTGCGTGTTTATTACAAGACTGTGCGGCTGCAACGTCTATCTGAGCTATAATCAATGTTGCCACCCCTACAATCACCGATTGAATCTATTTTAATTTAGGTTAGACTCGGTCGTAATATATATTTATTAGATTTTATGAGTGTTTTTTTACGACTTTAATTTGTTTGTTTTGTTTGACTTCTCACGGCATACCTAAGGGAATAATTGTACCTCCCACAGTTTGGGAACCGCTGCTGTTGACATTTTAATAAGCCTTCACTATCTTGGGTGTATTGCAATCAGCCTTGAATCAACTAGGCTGATTGAGTGAACAAAGGTGCATTTCCTTAATAGCTTAAAAAATAATAGCACCGGCAGCCTAAAATGGCATCACGTAACAATTTGAGAGCCACTGCTGTATTAGCTAGGTTAAGGTTACAGACGTGTACAGATGGACACTAACAATAAATATGTGCATCTGTGCACGGATGTCTACATCAATATTCCACCTTCCCCTTTCCCGTTCCACAGTCATAATCTCTTTTTATGTCCTTTCTCGTCATATGTTTTTTAAACGTATTTTCTCCTCTTTGTTCAGGCGTAGCGAATTAGTTTTATAACAACTATCGAATCATAGTTTGTAGGTCGCAAGTCGATTCTTGTCTCCTGATGTCATTTTATAATTTAAATAATATGTAGACGAGGCTATAACCGTAATTAAAAAATACTCATATTTGACATCATGTTGAGATAATGCTTTGAATACTTTAAATTCTTAATCTATTAGTTCTATCTGAATATAGCATACGTAGTGTAATTAATATTTTTATTAATTACACATTTTTGTGGAGGGACAAAGGAAAACCATTTAGAAAGATGCGCCCTGTGTTTACCCATTCGAGATTTGAACCCTGACCATCATTCATCGTTAAAATAAAATAAATGAGCTTAGTGTTTATATAAAGTTAAGGTTACCTGGCGGTCTAGGGGTAAATTGTCACACTTCTGTGCTGGGGGTCCGTGGTTCAATCCGCAGTTCCGGCACAGATCTATCTGATTGCCAAACCCTTCCTTCACATCTGACAAGACGTGTATTCATCACAACTTGTGAATGTGTGGAATGCCAGGCCTCCATCGTGGTTCGGATCCCACGTTAAACTGTAGGTCCGCTATTTCATCTCACTATCACCCTACCATTATACATTAGCCAAAGTGCGTATAACCCGAACCGTTGGTAAGACGCCGTGATGATGATAATAATAATAATAGTTCGGTCCCTGACTTACAGTTTTCATTCATAATAGCCAGATAAGACAGTCTACCTGTTAATCCGCCCCCTACCCATAACTTCAGCCCAACACTTTCCAGTCACTCCACCGCTGACGAAGATATGTTTTTTGATTCTCAACGGGACGGAATGTTAGCATCCACTTTTACCTTTTCTTCAGAGACACAAACGCTATCTTATTGATTTTTCTCAACATTAGCTCTGTTCAAACACGGAGCCGCACCGCACCGGCGCGGACGATTCGTCGAGAGACCATTTCTCCGCACTTTTGCGGTGCGGTACGGACTGTATAGTCACCTACCACCGGAAATAAATGTTCGGGAGCTTCCGAACGGCATTTCTTTCACAGCCCTTGCATGTGTGACGCTGTAATCATTGTTCCCAACATTACGTACAAGATAAACAATATTATATATAACTTATTGAACAACAAACAATATTCTTCTTAATTATTAGCTAACTTAAAACTTTATTCTTCGTAATTAATAGCTAACTTAATTTTATGGAAATAGGTGAAAACCTATGCAATTAAAAATACAAACTTATTTTGTAATAGAACTCAGTCTATGAAGAATATAAAAATGGTTTTATTATTTTAGTTACAATAATGTTATGCTTGGTTTAATAAAGTGAATTAGCTAAAACTCTTACGCGATGTTATTGTAAATAAATTCTCATTCGGTGCGGTGCAATGCGCATATTAAGATGCGGTGCCATAAACAAACAGCACGGGATTGGATTCCAGCCCGGTGCATTGAAGTGTTTTCGTTAGCAATTTTTTCAACTTCTTTTCATTCAACTATCATCCCTTCGTCTTAAGAGTATTTAAAGCCTTGTTCAGACTAGAACAGAACACCGAGCAGAACATGTTTGCAGCGTGTTCTCATAATTGGTTACCTCATAATTTTTTCCATCCGTCTCATTTGTGCTTCAATATTATTGGCGCGATGAGTAGCCTACGTGTGTGCAATTAGCGTTGACAACATCACACATAGGGTGACCTGGCGGTCTAGGGGTAAGGTGTCAGACTTCTATGCTGGCGGCCGGGGTTCAATCCTCGGTCCCGGCAAAGATTTATCTGATTACCAAACCCTTCCTTCACCTCTGACAAGACATCTTGTGAATGTGGGGAATGCCAGGTCTCCACCGTGGTTCGGATTCCACGTTAAACTGTAGGTCCTCCATTTCATCTC
>CABFOW010002058.1:19700-57875 GCA_902141385.1 Timema californicum | reverse complement strand
GCTTCTTTCGTTTATTTGAAAATGTCATTGAAAAGTTTGTTGTGTCGTTTTCACATGGCCAAAATGTGTTAGGCCAAATAAACATTTGCATTATGTTTGCCACTTCCATATATTTGTTATTGCCTAAATGTACAAGGAACAACTCATTGAAAACGTGCTGTTCGATTACTCCTATGTTTAATTCTAACTCAGTCTAAATGTACATTTTAATTTCAAAAATTACCTGCCTCGGTGGCGAAGTTAACTAACGCGCTAAATTTGTGTTTAGCTTTACTGCCGAGGACAGAGAGATTGAGGTTCGAATCTTGATCGGGGGAACTGGGGGTGTTTTCCTATATGGTTTTCCACTCTCCCTCCACGCCAATACGGGTTCACCTCCTCAATATTCAACTTTCCCAATTCTTAACCCATTAGTGTAAATAGTGAATAAGTGTATAACCTGAACGTTTAGTAAGACGCGGTGCTAAGTATTATTATAATAATTACAAAAATGAAATTTAAGAATTGAAGATAAAACACAATTCATAGCACGAACACGTGTTGTATAGTACGAGGCATTGCGGCACTAAACCAACGCACCCACGCGGTGTCAGAATGACACGAAAGCGAATTCCTTCCTTCACCCTTGGTTTCTTCCGTCTACCATAAGCACACACAGGTGCGGTTGACTAAAGGAAAAAAGTCTTCTCTAGAAACCTCGAGACTTCTGGCATGGAAATTCCACCAGCCGCTCGTAGTATACATTTCACAGCTTAATTTCAAAACAAACATACAACGGGAAATTTGGAACTTTGTTATTGGCGGTGGTGCGGTGCACCGTAGTGGGGGAATAGCTTTACGTAAGGTTTTACGTACAAACATTTACTAAGATAATATCTCATAAAAATTGTGTATTATGATCATTTTTAATGTTGCCTTGCAGCCTACATATTTGGATTAATTAGCCAACGCTCTACCGTTCACTTTCAAATTTCATTTACTCAAATCGTTGGCTAATCGTTTAAAACTATGATTTTAAATCGACCCGTCATATAAATGATTATTATTATTATTATTAACACCGTGTCTTACTACCCGTTCGGGCTATACGCACTTACGTTAATGTGTAATGGTAAGGTGATTGTGAGATGAAATGAAGGACCTACAGTTTAACGTGGAATCCGAACCCCGGTGGAGACCTTGCATTCCCTACATTCACAAGATGTCTTGTCAGAGGTGAAAGAAGGGTTTGGTAATCAGATAAATCTTTGCCGCGACCGAGGATTGAAGCCCGGCCGCCAGCATAGAAGTCTGACACCTTACCCCTAGACCGCCAGGTCACCTATAAATGATTAAACTGTATCTTGGTCATACACCCACGCCTGGGCAGCTCGGCAGTCAACAAAGCAGAGAATACAATGTTTTAGTCCCGGTCAAGGACACACTTTTAAAATTGAGTATAGTCCCAGTAACTCTTTATTTCTTATTCATGGCCACCAAATGAGAAACGGCGCTCGGTTGTTTAGCTGGTGTTCTTCGGCGGGATATTTGGTATCTTTATATCGTGATGTCATTGAATAAAGTTGAGCGAAGTTGCGCAATTTCATTACTTCCCCTTCTCTCCAACTCTTTGTGTGTATGCTAAATGTTTTTTTTTGTGTTTTTTCTTGCAATGGCTCTTCTGTTTGGAATTGTCTGTCTCGTTACGTCATCACTAGCCTCACTGGCATGATGCCCCTTGTCGAGAAGGAGGCCTTCCAGTTCTGACTAGCGAGTTCGGTGGTCGTCGTCCGTATCGTGTTGTTTGTTTGAAGACGTCCGTCCATTTATACGTAAGCATCTGCAGGATAGTTCACGAATAGTTCTGACGAATGGACATATCTGACAAGTATAAATGCTACTGGATCTATTTTCGCGTGTTCATATGTCAGGTCATGTGATCTGCAGCAGTTTGTTACTTTTTATGGATATTATAAATAGCTAAGTATAAAATAACAATAGTAATATACCTAGTACAATTTTAGCAATATTAACTGCAACTAAAGTTGTTTTATAAAGGCGTTCCAAATGTACATTCGCAAAAAGTTTAAACATGGTGGCTACTGACAAGGAAAACGGAAAACCTGGAAAAGCCAGGGAATTTTTGGATGACAATGAAAACAGGGAAATATCTGGGAATTTAACTAAAATTAAGGAAAAGTCAGGGAATTAAAAATTATTTCTAAAATATCTCATTAATTTCGCAACTAAACACTAAAACAAAAGTTAATAATACCTAAATAAAACAACATTTTAATTCTTAAGATAACCGATAAAACCGTTTATGTATACTAGATACAAACTTTTTTTTAATATGTGATCAATAATAAATAAAACAAGTCATTATCCATTATAAAACTGGAAAAAGTAGTCAGGGAAAATTGAAAAATGTAGCCCGGAAAAGTCAGGGTATTTTGTAAAATATATTTTGTAGCCACGTTGTTACAAAAAATCAAGGTATACTTTGTACTTTTTGTAATATTTCTTTTTGGGAATCGTTTTGAATACAGTGGCAACAATCAATCAGATAATGGGTGAACTGTGCTTTGATATAAGGATCTACAGTATAAATATACAGTCCAGTTTTCATAGATAGATCTTTTTAGTAAAAAAAAGTTTTGTGGCTAAAACTGGTTTAAAATAATTTATATGTATATATAGCCATTGTTTTATCTCAGAGCGGATTCTACTCGCGAGCCTCACACCGTGATATACAGGCCTTGTCAATCGAGTAGAGCATAAAATAACAAAATTGTTGCCAACCTCCTCTTCGGTTGCAGCTTTCTGAGAGTGATTTGTTGAAATAAGCCTACCAGTGTATAAAATAGGCTTACAGAAGAAAATATATGATTGCTTTGTACACTTTATTCAATCCTCCAATAAGAATATTTGTTTGGGTGAAAATATAGTTATATATTTTCAGTTTTTTCGGCTATCATAACTGTCAATTTGACTTAGTCGGTAGAGTAACGTTCTCATAATTTAGAGTTTGCGTATTCAAATCCTGTCATCTCCATTTATTTAAATTTATCATACTTGACTTTAATTTCAAATTATTGTATTAATAAGCATATAATTTGTTTTAAATATATTTATATAAGTATACAAGGTATTTGAACCTATGTAGACTACCATAATATCCTTCTTAAAAATAATTTAACAAGGTAATAAATTAAAAACGGTACACTAATTTTGAAATTTTGTACGGGTTTTATGACATAAAAATGTACACATTTAAAAATAATGTTAAGCAAGCTAATTATTATTCGCATAATAAAAACCTTTAGGGCATAGTTATGTTTTAAAAATAATTGCGATAATATAATAATATATTACTGAATTCTAATTATTAACAAGTGCTTTTGCGTATAACCCGAACGGCCAGTAAGACGCAATAATAATAATAATAATAACAAGGGATTTAAATTAAGACAAAAGACGAACTAAATGTTTTAATCGGGTTGGACTGGATCTCGTTAACATTTGAGTTTCAGACAAGTACGCTATCAAGTGAGCTAATGTGGATATTGAGCAGATAGACGGTTTAACTTTTACTCATATAACATGAGAAAATTTTAAGATAAGCTTAAATGCATACAACTGGAACATGGTTTCCTAATAAAACGAAACAAATCGTTTTACATTATGCACTCAATACAATAATAGTGTTTACTTTAAGTTACGTATCTTGTACAATGGCGCGTTGTGGCATCCCATCGCCTCAATATTTTGGCACGTCATGGTCTTACAGTGTTGTCGGATTGAAAACTCAGTTGCTATAGAAACAATACTACACCGACTCGCGCGACAGTACAAACCTTTCAAAATTAGCTCTGTTTTGGTACAGCCTGCGATTTGCGAATTCATGAGTTGCGAGTTTGCTCGCTAGTGAGTATTTTTCCCAAGTTTCAAAATTAGAGGTCCAGACAAGGATGACACTAACTGGCCTCATGCTACAGCCGCATGGTCTGTTTTCCAAGACGCGACTCCAATGGCAATCACCAGTCGATTTCAAGATGAATGGGTGTACATTCTGATCAGAGAGAGAGAGAGATTTTTTTAAATATTTTGAGGATGCTTCAGTAGTGTTTGAAATTACAATCCTGGCTCACTTTCTCCCATAAGTACCAAGACTTATCCAAAGAAAATATTTGACACAAACTTTTGAAAGTAACAGATGCAGAGAACAGCTTCTTAGCTTAAGAATACATGAAACCCGTTTCACTGCGAGCGTGGTCTAAGGGACTACGTTCGCATTAGACTAAGACTCCCAACTATGGGGAGATAGAGGTTCGATTCTTGGTTGGGTATACTCAGGGTGGCTTCCTATAAATAAATCCTTCCTCATTCCTAAAACCATAAGCGTATAACGCCAAAGGATAGTATAACGTATTACGTGGTGTTAATAAAAAAATACATGAAAGGAGCTCCATTAGCTTTTCTAACTCACGTATAATTGGCCTGGCTATATTCGGAGACTCCTTTTGTTCGACTTGTCCGCCGTGCCTTATCCTAAAAGACCGTGACATTCCTTCTCCCCTGTGTATGAACCAAGGGCACCTCCTGCTGGGAGCTTGATTGACAGCACTGGCGCAACTTCTGGTAGCGGTGCTTGTTTGTTTACCCCCGAGCAGTCAAGAGGTGTCTTGTTTGGATCTAACCGCTTCACAACCTCGCTAAAAACTTGTCGGTGCTGCTACTGTTGTTAACTTATCTTAGGATATACTGGAAAGTTACGCCACATTAGACCATGTTTACCACTCTTTTCTTCATGAGCATGTTCTTATAATCTTTTCCAGAGGTTTTAGAATAGTCGGTTTTTTATATTAGATTCCAATTACGTATACCTACGTAATCATTTTTATTTATCTAGATTTGTAATCTATTTATCTGGCTATAGTTGTTTTTTTCATTGCCACTTTTTAACGTTATGGATTAAATAGCCAAGATATTATATTTTGTTAAGTACAATTAGATATGATATCATATATGATTTAAGTACAATGACAATGCCTGCGTTATCTGATAGCTCGTGATATAAATTGATCACGCATTATGTGGTTGACGATTTCCGCACGTCCATCATAGACTTTGCCATAAAATATGAGTGAAGAATGACCCTGGGCATGGGACACCTCCTGTATAGCTCAGTGGTCAGAGTTTGGCGTACTAAGCCAAGGTCCTGGATTATATTCCCATGTCAATGTGTCATGTTTCAATCTAGGGAATCCTTTTACTTATCCCAGGAATAGGGAGTAGAAGTGTTATTCGGAATAAATGCACCCGGCCAAGATGCAAACCTTTACATCCCCGTCACTGGCAAAACGGACTAAATTAGCTTTATATATAGACCGCGTGTTCGTTGGCACGGGTTGGGAAGTAATCACTGTGGTCTTTCCCATCTCTCCATTATAATGCGGGCACACATCTTCCAAACCATACTACTTTTCTCAAACATTTAGTTAAAGCCGTTAATAACCATGATGCCAAACATATTACTCAATAATATTAAACCTTGTACCTCAAACGCTTTCTTTTGGTTTAATAGGCCATTTCATTTCCGCAGAGACCAAACAAAATAATGAGCCCAGCGCGAGCGTTCCAAGGTCAAAAGAAAACAATCGTGTTGATTGGTGGCTTCTAATGTCGTGGCGTATTGTTTCTTGTTTATGTTGCGGGTCTTTTGTCATCAACTGCGTATATGGGGATTTTTTTTAAATTGTTTTTTCGTGACGAAGGAGATCTTATAGTAAATTACATACTTTGTTGGCATGAAACTGATGTATGACTTTAATTGGTAGAAACTCGAGTCATTGACAAAGCCGCCCCCTCCCCCACCACACCGCCGACCATTTCTCCACGAAGGCTACGGTGGGGAAGGAGACCAGGCTTGATATGGTTTTTAATTGTTACATTCAATGTTCACTTTTGGACACAAGGTTAGTTCATGACACGACTTTATACTAATTGGAGCTAGTACATCATACAGTACAAACAAGCAACCAGCATTATGAAATTGAAGCTTTTTTTCTGATTAAAAACAACACAATAGGCTAGTCTTTGTTGTTTTCTGTCTCCTTTCTATACCATAAACCTTCCCACAGACTAAGGACCGAATTTATAGTTGATATTCGGAAGTCAACCAAACTCTCATTCAATCTGAATTGCTTCTTATTTCGTATACTAATGGGTTGGTTGAGTCCCGATAATACACTATATATTTAACCCTAAACCGACCAAACATTTATCTTTTTTAAAACTATTCTTATATTTGAGTAGACTTATAATATACTTAGCTTCCATCATCACTGACGAAATGATCATTTATAGAAGTTTGAACACATTTTTGAATGACTGAGCTACCAAACAATGGCTTATTAATCCATGGTTCCCTAAATAAGACTTATATTTGCCAAGCTCTATCATTATTGGTTCATATTATTTCTTTAGTGCAGGCCGCCAAATTTGGAAATACAACTTTAATGCACCCAGCTGGGATATAATCCCGCTCTCCCGTCTTAAGCAGTCTGGTTTATTACTATAGTAATGCCTTAGACCATGCGACCACCGAAGTGGGATTATATTTGTTCCTATGAACATTAGCCTGTACTTAATCCATCGCACTATAAATAGTGTTCTTCATCTTGAAGTAAATGACTCGTTCCAGTAGCTTTTCAGCATTTGTTCTTCTTTAATGACTCTGCTTCTTTATGGGTAGTTAAACATTTATGTGAATCCGCCTTCATGATTGCTTGATGAGTAAGTAATCTTAGCAATAAGGCGCGAAGCTCTTTTTTTTTTTTAAACTAAGTTTTTTTGCACTTAATGAAGTGAAATAGCGCCTTTAATAATGTTGACACTCACCTGCATTGGTGATCTAAATCGTCAATTTCTCAAATAGACCTATAGATTGGCGACAAATCAAATGTTTTAAACAACTTGTTTTTAGGTATTTAAAGTGCATGTTATGAACCGACAAATTACATCAACACATGACTTTTTACACAAACTTGTATCTAGAACAGACGCAGCATGCAAACTCAGCCGTTAATTCATCATCAATATAAAAGAGGAAACCCATGCTTTAACATTGACACGTTTTCTTTTACTATGCCAGGAATCAAACCGGGACCTCTAGATCACAAGGTAGACACTCTACTGACTGAGCTAAGGTGTCTGACTAATAAATAAGTCAAACTCGTTTGAACACCTTTGATAAGCTTTAGCGGGCCTAATATGAGACACCATTATGTACAGTAGCCCCATGGCCTCTTTGGTGCTGACTGACAGTTCACAGTTGACTTCTGACAGTCAACATTTAGGCATATACCTAAATTTTGACTGTCAGAAGTAGCATCTGCTAAACACATGTTTTTGCGTATCATATGGTGTGGCGTAGGGATAAATAATTTGATCTGGTAACTTTTCAAAGCTGTCACTCAGCACCAAAGCAGTCATGGGGCTACTGTATTTATTTTCCTTAGTTCTCTATGTAGACTCGCAACATGAATGTATCATACTTACTCCATGGCATTAGGCACTCGGAAGCCCGTTGCCGCATATCACTTGTACAGTTTTAACAAGCTCTGCGCACCCTGGCAACACTCCATGACACGCCATTGGTCTTGTCTCGCTGGTTTTGCCGGGTTTGCTGGTGATTAAGAGGCCGGGCGTACTGAGATAGTCTGCCCTGCTTCATCACTCTCCCGCCACACCTGTGGTTAAGAACTACACTACCTCATCCCTACGCTATTTGTGTAAATGCGAACTGCCTGGACGAGAAATTAGGCTTGGAGCACAGAGAAAAAGTGGTTGTAAGAATTTAAATATTTTAATCATTCTTGTCTAATAGATCAAAGCTTAGACTTTTTAGCTGCCAACAGTCGGAGATTACACCATCTCTCAATAGAAAGAGCTGCAGAACACACATTATGACGTATAAATGCATAAGAATAGGTATAGTAACTCTTTGGACTGTCGGAAAAGGTTTTTTCTTCATCGGTTGATCGATCAAACGGACATTCCAAAGTGGAAAATTTCCTAAACGGAAAATTTCCAATTATTTCTGTAGATTAATTTCAACTGATTAAATGTATAATAATAATAATAATAATAATAATAATAATTTGTGGTTGTGATAGTAGTAGTAATAGTAATAAGAAACACCTGCTTTGGTGGCTGCACGGTCCAACGCGCTACTCTCGCAATAGACTAGACTGCCTATGACAGGGAGACCAGGGTTCGATCCCAGTCAGGTGCTCCGAGGGAAGTTTTCATAAATGGTTTTCCACTTCCATGCAAATACGGGTGCAAATCCTCTAATTCAACCTTCTGCATCCCTAATACATTATTGTAATTAGTACATAAACGTATAACCCGAACAAGTAGTAAGACGCGGTGCTAAAAAAAATAGTAAAGAAACAAATTAATGCGAGTCTTTGTACACCCATTATCTTCATAAATGATACTTTAATTTTTTTAAGTTAATTAAAATAATTTTAAAGCTGACCCGACATTTATCTCCCCCACTATCCTCCGTGCTTCCTATCTACCCCTTCTCCAACCTAAAGCCCCTAACCCATTTTCTTATAATTCACTTGTCTCTTAACACACTATATTTTGAAATATACTCGTATATAATATACTCCAAATTCCCCCTCTACAATTTAATCTATTTACCACAAGCCATCACACCAGAAAATTATCCATTTCAAAATTTCCCTGTAAATTTTCATATCTACATGTGACATGTCCTTCTCGACCAGTAATGCTGTACGCTTTAAAATAAATTGCCAAGAACCTACTATGAAACTTTTACAAATGCTTTAGACTCTATTTGTAGGTCGCCTGAAGCGATAGGTGATGGCGTTTCGGGAACTGATACTGGGTCCGATCAATGGCTGGGTGAACTGGAGCTGGGACATATTTCACAATATGATTACAAATGCATGTTCATTTTCTTCTTATTTGCTCTCTTCACCCTGTTAACTCAGGCTAGTAGCAAATTGTTAAACATATTTTAACCAACGAACTCTTATTTTAAAGGTTTGTAGTTTCTAACAAAGATTTGATTTTCTCAGATAATTTTTAGCTTTTCATTTTTTATTTACATCAACATGGAAACACTGATTTGTGTTTTTGTGTGTGTTTTTGTGTTTCTCTCTGGCTACAAATAATATCAACTCAACTCTTACTTTAGTGGTATGGTACAACAAGTTTATTTTTTATTTTTGCATTGTCCTCGGCTTTGTCTTTAAATATTTGCCTTTACTCTTAGCTATATAATTAAATAAGCCCTTTTCCGCAAGAAAATGAGTGAGCTGATTTTGAGAAACGACCACTCATTTTTAAGGTTAGGGGTTCAGGATGTCGCCAAAAATTATAGTTTAAAAATATTAAATGATAACAGTTTAATTCTTACCTAAGTGGTTTGCTGCAACAAATAGATAAGAGACCTGGAAGAAAGGTAGTTTTAAAGTTCTCGCCGTTGGGGGAGGGGGATATACGGTGTGATTCAAATTAAACACCGAAAGTTAAATAGCTATGTCAAGTTTATAGTCTCTGACAAGTAAACTTTTAACTAGAAACTTGGGTAAGAGATGATTATATAGATATTTCCCAATAAAACACTTAAAATACATTTTAGTGCAATAATCTGCCGCCACCACTACAACAGCCACCAGTTTTGAGTTAATTGTTCAACAATTAAAAATAAATAACAAATAGGGCCTACGTTCATTAGTGGGCCTATTATAGGGGCCCTAACTCATGGTGATTTTTTTTCTTTTCCAATTTGGCTTAGTGTTTGGTACGCTCTATCGGCCACCTTTATAACCGATTTCTTAACGCAGCGGCTTGCAAGATGATATAAAAAAAAGTTATTTCAAGAGTTTGTAAATAAATCTTATACCTACTTATTGGGGACTGTTGTCACAGCATGTTTCATGTGAGAAAACCTGTGGATGATTGTTGTGTGTCCTACGGACAACATATCATAGCGCCGGGGCTTACAACTCGACAACCAACAACTGTCGCTTTTAATTTTAACGCGATGATTCAATATATCATAATTTAAGTTCTCGCTTTCGTCGCAATGGTGACAGAACTGACTGGGCTGGGTCTGTTAGTTTATTTTATATGGTGTTACACTTCCACGCTATGAAAATATATGTCTATCATAGTCAAAATTAGATTCATAAAACCAAAAACTCTATTGCTGTATTTATTAAATATCTGCTGATTTCCTGGCCAAAATTCACAAATTTTAGAGTGCCCGTTCTTGTTTTAGAAACTGATTAGAGAGATCGATTTCTTATCTAAGGTATCCTAGTTAAACTCCTGAAATTCCAAAAATAATTATATACCTCAGGACTATATCAAACTGGGAGAAATGGAAAAGTTGGGGAACTTGTTATTATGGTAAATTAGTCTAGCATCGTTAAATGCTACGGAATTTTGCAAAATGTAATATAAAACCCAGAAAACAGATTTTAATAGTCTGTTATATTTTGTTCATACAAAATTGTTATTGACCTGGTTGTACATTTTTCTATATTTTGTTCAGTGTAAAAACACTTCAAAGAATCAAAGGAAACTCATTTAAAAATCTATTTTGAGTGAATTAAAAATATATATAAAACTCAATAAGATATCTTGTTGGCGTTCTGGAAAGGATAAATTGTTGGTTTTGCTTGCTACATTAGGGCTCTCCATAACTTTATATTTGCTTAGAAAACTCGTTGGAGAGGGTGAATATTAAGTAAATGCGCCATCATTTGCCTAGAGAAGGGATTGAAAACAGTTTATGCAAAAGAAAAACATATGCAGTTCCCTTTCCAGGAATAAACTGAGATTTCCGTCTGTTTAAATCGCTACTCCATCCCTGATAATAGCTGCGGGAATCGATTGCTAGATATCATCCTAAAAAAATTAGTATATTTTACCTGGATGGGGTGGGAACGGTGATCTTTCAACTGCTTGGGCCGAAAACTTTTTATTTGTGTTAAATTTTGTTCTATTACCAAAATATTACAAATTGAGATAGGCATTTGGTATCCACGCCCCATTTAGAATGCATGTTAAAATTATAGCCCGATCACCTTACAAATGACCATTAAAAAGGCGTTGATTTCAACTAGATTCCTATTTCTCTCTTTCTCTCATAGCGTCATGAGAGTGGTACAAAAAAAAATGCTTTTCAAAAAATTGTTAGTAAAAAAAAATTATGTATGTCTCACTTTGAAAGCTTATTGACTTTTGAAGATGCTTGTCCGACCATGTGACCCTGTAATGAACTAGATAAGAACGAAGGGGCGTGTTTTACAATAGAGACCCTTGTTTTCACAGTTTCCAGGGCCGAGACCTGAACCAGGTCACGCGACCCTCAGGGTGCGGTCCGTGTCAATAGAGCAGGCAGGCTCTCGTTGGAACAGCAAACATCCGATCCGTTCCGACAATGTTCTGCCTGGGGCTTTTCGCAGGTGACACACCCCTTGAATGACAATTTAAATATTTCTTGAAATAATTTGTAAAAAAAATAAAATAACACAAACTAACTAAGCATAAATATCCGAAATAATATGACCCAAAACGAAACATATAAAAAAATAAAAAAGATTATTTAATTTTTCTAAAAAAATTACAAAGCTCTGATATCTTATTAGTTTTGTAAGAAGAGTAAAATATAATAAGTTAACGTTTTATAATGGTATTATTAATAATAATAATAATAATAACAAAATAGTAGTAGTAATAATATTTTGCGTTACAAATGTATTCATGGTGGCTACAAACATGTAAATAGGGAAAACCTGGAAAAATCAAGGGAGTGTTTGATGTCAGCGAATTTAATAATAAAAAAAAAGGAAAAGTCAAGGAATTTAAAGATAGGTGAGACACTTGATTTCTTGATGTTAACAAACTGCATTGTCTATAATGGTTTTTTTTTATAAACGAGAGGATTGTACACTGTACAGGGTTTGTTTTATAACAAATATATAAAGGGACACAATACTTAAGACATAAGTACTTGAATAATAACTAATAATAATGTTTATTTTTTGTAGTCGTTAGGATTGTTTTCGAAAATATTTAATTTTAAAAAATGCCATTTACAAAGAAAAACAATTGGAAAGGGTTAAGCTAAGATTATTTAGGCTTATCTGCCTAAAATTCATAGAAAAGTCGAGGAATTTTATAATAAGAATTTTTTAACCACCCTGATATTGTAGGTTTGAACATTCCGTCTCAAATGCATTTCTAAGCAAATAATAAATTGAATGTAAAATTAAAGTAGAATAAAATATTCATCTAGGAATTAATGGCCGTATTACAGAAAAGGGGTTTTATTGGTGGGCGAGGGCACAGTATTCAAGGGAAAAAACTATATTTTTTTTGGAGGAAGCATATTCCAATTTAAAAAAGATAAAACAAAGGTTTTTTTTTAAAACCTAATCGCAAATTTTGGCCTCATGAACTAGGTCGTCGTTCTCATTTTCTCGGCATACTCTATTTGTCTCTGAGCTTATTTCTGACAATGTATATTTTTTATTTTCTGTGTTGTTTTATATCATCCAAACCCGTTTTAATTATTTATAGCATTTCATTTATTGTAGGGAAAATGTTTTTTAGGTGCACTGATACATACGAAATGTTTTACATATTTATTAAAAATTTATTCAGTGCTGCTAATAGCACCGTTCTGATGGCCGCCCCTCTAACTAAAGAGTTTAGACTGTATTATGTGCTAACAATGAAAAAATGAAAAAAATTATACGATTAACAAATAAGGTTTATTTTAGAACAAAAGTATGTTGAGCAAGAGTAAACTACATAATATTGCCCAATAAAAAAGTATTTATTTTATTTTAGCACCGCGTCCTACTACTACCCGTTCGGGTTATACGTATTTAGATGTACTATACAGTCCCCACGGCTTCTTTGGTGCTGACTGACAGCTTTAAAAAGTTACCAGACCAAATTATGTATCCCTACGCCGAACCAGATGATCTGCAAAAACATGTGTTTAGCAGCTGTCACTTCTCACGGTCAAAATTTCGGTATATACCTAGATTTTGACTGTCAGAAGTCAGCTGTTAGTTGTCAGTCAGCACCAAAGAAGCCATGGGGCTACTGTAACTACGCCCATTTGAGGGATATGAATGGTTTAATTTGGAGAAGTCTATCTACTAGAAAAAAAATGTAAAAACAAACTCGATGCTCACTTGAACAACCTTAACAACCTTGCGATTTAATACATATATTAGATTGGCAATGACAAGGATATTGAGGTTCGAATCCCAGTCGTGTTTACTGAGGAAGGTTTTTACAAAATGGGGTGACCTGGTGGTCTAGGGGTAAGGTGTCAGACTTCTATGCTGGCGGCCGGGTTTCAATCCTCGGTCCCGGCACAGATTGGTTTATACTTTTACTATGCGCAGATGCGGGTACACTTTCTCTAAATTCAACCCTCCTTATCCCTAACTCATATGAGTATAACCTGAAAAGTTAGTAAGATGCTGTGATAAAATATACACGTAGTTATACACACGACTTTTCCCGAAATTTATTCCTAAGAGAGTGTTTTAAAATGATTTTAGGAGTCGTTCAAGTGTTACGTAAGCACATTTTTGGCCATTTTTAGCCCCCTCCCCCTCTTGCTTACGTAAGATTTGGCGACTTTTTTCATTTGTTCACAGGAATAACCATTCTGTTTGTGCAATTTTGCCTCTAACCTGAACAGGTAGTAAGACGTGATGAAAAAAAATTTGTGCAATTTATAAATTGCTGGTAATTATTAACATATAGGTGTGAATTGATATTGCGAAATAATTGACAACTAACACTGGTATTCAATGAATTTAAATATATTAAACATGTAAAATTAAATCAAGCTATAACATTATAAAAGTTTATAAAACTTTGATTTACTTTTGTTTGAAGTTATAAAAAATAATTATTAGTGAATACATGAATATTAAATGAGTAAAAAACACCCTAAGGCCCAAACTCCATTTAATTCTATGACCAAGGTCCTTGAATCCACCTCTCCAACACTTCCAACTATTATGTTTATATTTGGGGGGAGGAGAGCCTATGTCAATCAAGCTTTGACTTCTTTAGGCTTCTCCGTCTTCCTCGTTTAGCCACTCAGCACCTTCATTGCTGCCTAAAGTCCAAGCGGCTTGCGATACGCCCTCCCTCAATTTTGCCCGTCTTTCTCTGTCTTACGTAAGCATTGTTCTGACCCCCTCTCCCCCTTGTCAGCAAAAATAATTTAGACATGCTGATCAATAATAATTTGTCATTAAAAATCATTTACAGCTCAGTGTTAACAAGATTCGATGCGAAAAGAGGGTGGCAACACCCATTTAATCAGGGAAAGATATGATATTACCAACCAAGTTTTCAAAGGTTTAACATCTTTGTTCAACAAAACATTATACACAGATGTGTTGTTTTAGCTCAAGATGTTTCTGATATTTTTACATAAAAGTATTTTAAAACGCGATATTCAAAGGTTCATAACTCCCGTAGTTATCACTTTCGGGGAAAAGTCGTCCATAGGTATATTTCCAACTTATTTTTTCATGATGATTCGCCTCCAGGTGGGTCCCACATCAATAACGACTAACCCTCTGTGTGTGTGTGTGTGTCTATGGATAGATAGATATAAAAAAGTCCTCCCGTTTCCTGGTCTTTGTGACCTTGTCTCCATATCGGCTCATCAAGTCTGCTGGACTCCTAACCGGGATGTAATAGAATGTGCCGGGGCGCGCTACTAGCCACCGGGAAATGAGAGATATTTCCCTATCAGTGCGAAATGAAAGGGTGACTGCGGGGGGGGCTAATCAGTGGCGTGACCCGGAGTGGACCCGATTCAGCTATCGGCGTAGGGTGGATTGTTAGATGAACTAGAGGGGGAAGAGAAGAGACCAAGTGATATTTTTTTTTCTGCGACGACGCGTGGGTGAACTGTGCTGTGCTCCGTGCGCGTGCTGGGCCGGCCTGTTAGTCCGTGGACGTCAATTTGTTCGTGAATGGATTCTAATTAGTGAACAGGGTCCAACTGTGTAACTCTTTCTCTCTCAACAATCAGGTATGTATTGTGGCGTGAGGAAAATACCGCCAGTTAGCCACTAAGAGGAAACGTTTACTTCCGTTGGAATAAATGTTAGCAAGTACTGTTGGTTAAAGAAACCCGCATCGGTGGCCGCGTGGTTTAACATGTCACTCTAGTATTGAATTCGACTGCCGATGACTACCCCAGTTGGGTGAACTGAGGGTATTTTTTTCCTAAAATGGTTTCTCAGTCTCACTACACGAAAATTTAGAGTGTGTTAATGATATATTTTTACCTGGATGACAGTTCAAAATTCATGTTTTTAGGTTTTGGGTTGCCGACACTTGTAAAATATGACGGTTTTGTGTTAAATGTTAAGTTTTTTAATTACATGTTGTATTTTACATTTAAAATAACGTAAACTTAATTTTTTTTCACACTATTTCATTACTTATAATTTTTTTTTCTACCCAATTCGAAACAATATTTTAAAAATAAATAAAAGTACTTATTCTCCGTTTTGGAATGTTATCTATAATGTGTAATACAGTGCTTACATTAATACCTTTTAATACAGGAATCGTATTTACTTGGAAGAGATAAAATACTTGTCATTTTTTTGTATGTATATAATACATTATTTTATGATTACTTTATCTTATTTCGAAATATTTAACTAAATAAAATACTTCTATACACTGCGTGGGTCATCATTGTAAAGGACTGGTTTCCGCCACGTTCAATCATATGGTTTAAATTCGTCGGTCACCATTTTAAAGTTATATTCGCTAGACCTTTTTTGAAATTGCTGTGAATAATAATTTTTTAATTGGAATAAAACTATAAATAAGCTTGTTTCCGACCTCACATGAATATATAAATAATATTGGCCTAAATTACTGTGGTTAACTATCACATTCATACATTACCGTATGTTTTAATTATGGCTATCCAAAGTGATAGATGTCAGCTGTTGGCGTGGGGATGTATTAAGGACTATTTCTAGTAACTTTTGAGCTGTCATCCAAGCAAACTAAGGTCGTGAATGAATTATAGGTACAGTTCCTCTTAAATTATGTCTTCCTCACTTCTACTTGTTAGCTTAGTGAATATATACGTGTAACCCGTACGAGTACTAAAACGCGGTCAAAATAAACTAATGGAGACAAAGAAATATAGTCCAACAAGGATAATAAAAAATGTTATGACAATTATAAAGTATACTAAAACAATTTTCATATAGCTGTGCGTCTATCTGCAAGCGTCACTTTTTATAGATAGTATCAGTAATACGAATAATTGAGTAAACGGCTATCATTGTTGACCTCAAAATAATAGGCCAGTATTTTCTAAAACTCCTTCAAACGAAAATCTTAACCTAGTTTGTGAATTATTCCCTTTTTGCTAAATTTTTGGATTTCATATAATATCACAAGATACTGTGTTATCGTTACAGGTATAGTAGCTGATAATAAAGTCCATCCCATATGAATCGTGACTTCACCGGCCACAAAAAATAGACGGCTTCAGTTGGAATTCTTTAACTTGTATGGCTGAATGACATCCTTCGTTGCATATAGTATAGATTGCAGTAACTTACATGCACTATATTTTATTTTTATTTAGCACCGCGTCGTACTAACCGTTCAGGTTATACGCTTTAAGTACTAATTACTCTAATGGATTAGGAAGGTTGAATTATAGGAAGTGAACCCGCATTTGCGTGGAGGGAGAGTGGAAAACCATTTAGGAAACACCACCCCCAGTTCTCCCGACCGAGATTCGAACCTCGATCTCCCCGTCCTCAGCAATCGAGTTCAATACAACAAGCGCGTTAGCCAACTACGCCACCGAGGCGGGTACATGCATGCACTATAGTGATAACTTCAATAACAACATATTAACCACCTCGGTGGCCGCACTGTCAAAGGCGCTACTATCGCAATAGACTAGAATGCCAATTTTTGAGATCGTGTGTACTGAGGGTGTTTCCCCCTAAATGGTTTTCCACCCTCCGTGCAAATGCGGCTACATTTCCTCTAAATTCAACCTTTTAAATCTGTAACACATTATTGTAATTAGTGCATAGGTTTATAACCCGAACGGGTAATAAGACGCGTTGCTAAAAAAAATATTATTTTTTTTCGTTCAAAGGTGTATTCATATTTTATTCAAAAAATGTTTTTGTTTAAATTTCGAAGGAAGAGTTTTAATACCTCGATCTCAATAAATCTGCCCCCTCCCCATTGACTACGAGCCCGTTTATAAAATATCTAAACAAATTCAAATATATTTAGCTAAGGTGTTTTTATATTTCCTAATAATTTATTTTGTATTAAAACTAATATGTCAGGCGCCTTTTTATTTATTCTATTATTCAGTGTTTCCCAAACTCGTCAGTCGCATACCCCTTTCTGAGCCATACCTTAAATATCTCTTCCATTTGTTTCACACACACACACACACACACACACACACACACACACAGGTAACCAATAACTGTAATCTTGTAACGTATAAAGGGTTGTTCCAAATTGTATTTACTCTTTAGTAGTAGGCTAAACTAAGCCGCTAAAAAAAGAAAAAGGAAGTTTCACAAAATACTATAAAATCTCATTAAACTTGGTGTTAGTAGGTTTATCAGACTTACTATTTATCAAATAAAGTTATTTTAATTAATAAAACTCGATGGCACATCACATGCCTCCGGAATTACTTTACATACCTTTTTTTGGAGATACGCGTTCCACAGTTAGGAATACCTAACATGCAGAGGTTGAAAATACTCGTATTTAAATAATAGTGTAATATACTAACATCAGTGGGTACGCAACCTCAATTTTACTTTACACCCATTACTGTTTCTAGCCTGTGGTTTGGGTCACTTTTCTTTTTAAGTAATATATTTTCTGTTACCTATTTGTTAGGCCTGTCGTAGCTTCATATGCCTTATAATCAAACTTACAAATTAAGACGGGCACAACATCCATTCCCCGGAAGTTAATTTATTAATGTGAAAGGGTAAACCCATACTTTCATTAATGATAAATTTTCAGCCATGCCGGGAATTGAACCCGGGACCCTAAGCTCAGTGTGCAGAACCGCTACCGATTGAGCTACGTGACTTCAATGTCAAGTTCATTTAGTATGGCTCGCTGGTGGTTGGGAAGAGCTCATGGTTCGAATCCCAGCTGGATGTTTTTAAAATTGTTTTACCTTAATTGTTTACTAATTTCCCTCCAGATGTATATCTACATATTGAAAGTATATTTATAAATTTAGGCGACCCTGTCTCCCCAGTGGTTCCGAATATACGTCTGCGGGTGGTGAGGAGGGTGGGGTAGGGGCTGTTCAAAGTATATCGCCTGTAGGTCCCCCCACCCTAAGGGCGACTCCCTAATCCCAGTGTTGCCGGAGATAAGGACGAGGGTGCTAGAGAAAGGGAGGTGAGGTTGGTGTTTCAGTTAAAGGATTTAATTAATTTTAATTAGAATATATGTTAACCTAAAGTTTCGGACTATGTCCATGCAAGGTTCCAGCTTAATCGGCATAGTAGTTTTTCAATTATGATGATTCATCCGGGGGGTTGGGGATGGAGTGGGTTTGAAGTCTAGCGCCTATGGGTAGTACCCACCCAAAGGGAAACTTCCCAGCCTCAGTAGTTCAGGAGATGTGGTTGGGGGCGGTTGGCGCGGGGGGGTGGTGTTATAGGTCAAGCGGTATAAGTAATTTTAATTAGCGTATATTGTGTTAAAATTAGTCACTATGTTAACCGAACAAACGCCCATGCAAAATTTCAGCTCATTTGGTGTTATTGTTATTTTTATTGTGAAAAGGGTAAATTAGTTTTGTAGCGCATGACACATTGCAGAGTTATTACTTCATAGTACCTATATTGTTTTAATATGTTATTCCAGACATCATTTCACATCATTAGTTGTGACTTGGTTCTATTAGTTTTCGAATAAAATATTTTTATACAAATTTAACGATCTATAAATTTTAATGCGCTGATCGTTCTGCTAAAGTATATATTTGTATTAAGGTGGTTTTACGTGTTCTTTCCAAACCAATTCATGCAGGGTTGGTCAAAGTCAGGGAAATTTTAAAAATTCACTGGCATTTTAAAAATTCACTGAAACTTTCAAGAAATGTTAGCAATAATTTTCCATAGAAAACATAATCAGCGTTAACTATTAGTTTAATCACCATTTCATATAACTTTTGCTAACTTTATCTGATTACCAAAACCTTCCTTCACCTCTGACAAGACATTTTGTGAATGTGGGGAATGTCAGGCCTCCACCGTGGTTCGGATTCCCCGTTAAACTATAGGTCCTCCATTTCATCTCACAATAACCCTACCATTACACATTAGCGTAAGTGCGTATAATCCGAACGGGTATTAAGACGCGGTGCTAATAATAATAACAATAATTATAACTTTTGCTAAGATCACTGACATTAGTCTTTAAATTGTTAGGAGTTTAATAAAAGTACAACTAAAATGATATTTTCTATGTATTGGAACGTGACTAAAATACAAGGATTTTTTTTCTCTGGAAAATCTCTGAAAGCCAGACAATTTTGCACGCTTATCATTAGACTACTTAAAAACTAACTTACTTCTAAAACTGACACAACTCCCCGTCTCCTGGGTGTTAATTTATCAATGTGAAAAGAAAAGTTAAATTTTATCGAAGATACCCTTTTCGACCGTGCCGGTAATCGACACCATAATCTTTACAAATGTGAGGCGCTACCGGATTAGCTAGTAAGTCGGATTGCTTGCAAGTTGCAAACATACGTTTCCTGGGTTATCTTGTCTCTATTTATAATAATTATAATTATTTGTATTAAGGTGGTTTTACGTGTTCTTTCCAAACCAATTCATGCAGGGTTGGTCAAAGTCAGGGAAATTTTAAAAATTCACTGGCATTTTAAAAATTCACTGAAACTTTCAAGAAATGTTAGCAATAATTTTCCATAGAAAACATAATCAGCGTTAACTATTAGTTTAATCACCATTTCATATAACTTTTGCTAACTTTATCTGATTACCAAAACCTTCCTTCACCTCTGACAAGACATTTTGTGAATGTGGGGAATGTCAGGCCTCCACCGTGGTTCGGATTCCCCGTTAAACTATAGGTCCTCCATTTCATCTCACAATAACCCTACCATTACACATTAGCGTAAGTGCGTATAATCCGAACGGGTATTAAGACGCGGTGCTAATAATAATAACAATAATTATAACTTTTGCTAAGATCACTGACATTAGTCTTTAAATTGTTAGGAGTTTAATAAAAGTACAACTAAAATGATATTTTCTATGTATTGGAACGTGACTAAAATACAAGGATTTTTTTTCTCTGGAAAATCTCTGAAAGCCAGACAATTTTGCACGCTTATCATTAGACTACTTAAAAACTAACTTACTTCTAAAACTGACACAACTCCCCGTCTCCTGGGTGTTAATTTATCAATGTGAAAAGAAAAGTTAAATTTTATCGAAGATACCCTTTTCGACCGTGCCGGTAATCGACACCATAATCTTTACAAATGTGAGGCGCTACCGGATTAGCTAGTAAGTCGGATTGCTTGCAAGTTGCAAACATACGTTTCCTGGGTTATCTTGTCTCTATTTATAATAATTATAATAATTATAATGCGTGTTTTAAAAACGAACCTTGTTTGTGGAGGAATGTAAGAGCTGTGTGTAATTTTTGTTCTAAAGAAGGTGGTGAATGATTACACCTCTGTCAAGTAACTCGGAAGTGAGCCTATCTGAATCGCTTTGCGTGTTCTCAAGGTCATTGGGGGAACTTACAGCTGGTTTGATGGATGGCGTAGGGAAACCGCCACTTAATAGAGCTATTTTTAAGTGCTCAGTAATTAAATGCTCTGGATGTATGCTAGTAAATGGAAGGTTTGGTTCCTTGCATAGAGGAAATCTCGTACCTTTTCGGAAGTATGCTCCGTTTCTAAAACTCGCGTGTAAGTTATGTCTATTTTTTTTAAAATATTATTTCGGCTTAGAGATATTCAAATAAATAAAACATTAAAATCAACACTTCGTTGTTTGAAGAGTGTATAATTTTTTTCTTTTTAATATATTTGAAAACATTCTGGGAATAGTTTTATTTTAATTTATTTTACTTCCTCACACCCACCGTTCTAATTTTCTTCAAGTCTTGACTCCCAATCCCCACATTCCCAATAAAAGTACCAGGTGTGACAATGACGCTAAACATATTAGTAAATCCGTTATATTTCTTTACCACATAAACATGAATGCTTTAAAAGGGCTTTTTAACGCCCCCTGATACTAATCCGATTTATATAGAAAGGAACATTTTGACAATTATAAGAGCTACCAAAACAATTTTATTATATTTATACGCAAAGCTTTGTGGTATGCCTCTAACATAAAGTTCCTTGTTACCAGAGTCGTCATATTAATTTTAATATTATTACGATATCTCATATTAGCTATTTTCTGACACATGCGCTCATACTATTTTCATAGTCTATGTTTTATGAAAACAGTCTATACCAAATATATATTTTGATTTATGTACCTGTGATCACATTTACATTTTACTATAGCCTCAATCTTTCAATGGCTTACCTGCAATTATAACTGTTTTAAATATAAATTAGCTTAATTTAAAAACACATTCAAAATATCATAATAATAATAATGTGTAGCATGCACAAGTTTAGAGCATTAGAGAGAATCATAGATACATTCTTAACTCTACATATTCTTTTCGTCCACCATTTTAAACTCCATCGCAAGTATGTATTTCTGAATATCTAAATTTCTTGGGTTTTATTTCCCAGCTAGAATCGAGAATGTATAGTACCAGAATCGTGTTTGTTTCCTTTGGTTGAGTGGTAAATAATGGTCGGGGGACTGGTTTCAATGTTTGTCGTGTATTAGGTAAGCTGTTGTAGGTAAGAGTTGAACCAAATATTTTTGTTATTTTTTGACACTATGAACTTCAATTTATTGGTGTCAACTCTAAGGGAATTAGCACCTCACCGATTAACATTTATAACATTATACCAAATTATTAGTATTATTTTTTAATCATGGATGCTGTTCTTACTACCAGAGACCTATTATAGTTCACTACACATTTAACTTAATCTTAACCCACACTGGTGAGGGGAAGATCTGGGCTGGAATCTCAGCTGATTGTACTTGAGGGGTTTTTGGTTTTGGTTTTTATTAAAAAACTTACTACTCTCTCTCTCCACGTAAATGCGGGTCCATTTCCCTAAGTTCTTCTTTCCTCGTTCCTACAACATATGCGTATAGCACGAACAGGTATTGTGACTGTGTGAAAAATAAATTGTCCGCAGGATTAGACCTGTTATATTAATGGAAACAATTATATTAAGTGATAAATGGCAAGCGAACCCGTCCTCGGGTTGTCGTTTTTAGATTTTGGAATTCTTATGAAACCAAGTGAGAGTCACATATCTTCATTTAATGCTAGGATGCAAAGTTATTGGTATATGCGCCTCGGTGGCGTAGTTGGCTAACGCGCTACTCGTGTTGAACTCGACTGACGAGGACGGGGAGATCGAGGTTCGAATCTCGGTCGGGTAAACTGGGGGTGGTTTTTCCTAAATGGTTTTTCCACTCTCCATCCACGCAAATGTGGGTGTACTTCCTCTAATTCAACCTTACCAATTCAATTAGCGTAGTTAGTACTTAAAGCGTATAACCCGAACGGGTAGTAAGACGTGGTGCTAAATAATAATAATAATAATAATATTGGTATATATGTGTGATTTTGATTACATTTTAATTTTTAATTATTTTTTTAATTTAAATGTTTGTTATAAAAAAATCAAAATCTTGGTCGAACCAATTGCCATCAATTGTTTCCATAGACATAAAAATGTAACCTCGATTTAATATAAGCATTTTGGCCAATTTTACTTTGGTTTTTTTTTTCGAGCACCACGTCTTACTACCTCCTCGGCTTATACTCTTATGTAATAATAACATGCTAATGATTTTAGAGATGATTGAGATTATATTTATAGTAAATGTACCAGCATTTGCGTGGAGAGTGGAGAACTAGTTTGTAAAAACCACCCTCAGTACACCCGACCGAGGTTTGAACCCCAATCTCGCCATCCTCGGTAGTCTAGTCTACTGCTAGAATAGCGCGCTAGACACGCAGTCACCAAATCACGTTGGTTTAGTATTAATCGTATTTAATTTTTTCTAACTGGTAGGTAGACTTCGCATTAACTTACGAGTACTTTAATTTTACGTGGACGTTAGCCTCAACATAACTTTGTAAATTAAAATGTAGGGGTGGAAATCAAAAGGTTATGCTTAGCCCAAGTCATAAAACAATATGACACTGTAAAATGACGCCTAAGCTTGTTTTTGAATGGCGTGATCGATGGGTTCTCGTGGTTACTGTGATCCTAACACGCTAGGTTATCTTAACTACGGAACCTTCTGAATTGCGAGCTAATGGCCTTCCTCTCCAGTTGTGGTGCCAGTAGTGTGTTCAGACCTACGTCTTCTCCTCCAGCCTTGATCGCGGATACAGTTAAAACATTGCAAGGGCTTCTTGTCTCCCCCAGTCCACTCCTAGTCCTTGCTGCAGCCATTAATGGTATTGTTTAGGTCTTGATTGTGCACTCTTTAGTTTCTAGCAACGTGTACGTGTCAGCTTCGCACTCTTAGTTTCTAGCAACATGTACGTGTCAGCTTCGCACTCTTAGTTTCTAGCAACGTGTACGTGTCAGCTTCGCAATCTTAGTTTCTAGCAACGTGTACGTGTCAGCTTCGCACTGTTAGTTTCTAGCAACATTTACGTGTCCGCTTCGCACTCTTAGTTTCTAGCAACGTGTACGTGTCAGCTTTGCACTCTTAGTTTCTAGCAACATTTACGTGTCAGCTTCGCACTCTTAGTTTCTAGCAACGTGTACGTGTCAGCTTTGCACTCTTAGTTTCTAGCAACGTGTACGTGTCAGCTTCGCACTCTTAGTTTCTAGCAACGTGTACGTATCAGTTTTGCACTCTTTGTTTCTAGCAATGGCTAGGTCTCGGCTGTCCACTTCTAGTTTCTAGCAACGGCTAGGTCTCGGCTGTCCACTCCTAGTTTCTAGCAACGGATAGGTCTCGGCTGTCCACTCCTAGTTTCTAGCAACGGCTAGGTCTCGGCTGTCCACTCCTAGTTTCTAGCAACGGATAGGTCTCAACTGTCCACTCCTAGTTTCTAGCAACGGATAGGTCTCAACTGTCCACTCCTAGTTTCTAGCAACGGCTAGGTCTCAACTGTCCACTTCTAGTTTCTAGCAACGGATAGGTCTCTACTGTCCACTCCTAGTTTCTAGCAACGGATAGGTCTCAGCTCACCACTCCTAGTTTCTAGCAACGGCTAGGTCTCGGCTGTCCACTCCTAGTTTCTAGCAACGGCTAGGTCTCGGCTGTCCACTCCTAGTTTCTAGCAACGGATAGGTCTGAACTGTCCACTTCTAGTTTCTAGCAACGGATAGGTCTCGGCTGTCCACTTCTAGTTTCTAGCAACGGATAGGTCTCGGCTGTCCACTCCTAGTTTCTAGCAACGGATAGGTCTCGGCTGTCCACTCCTAGTTTCTAGCAACGGATAGGTCTCGGCTGTCCACTCCTAGTTTTTAGCAACAGATAGGTATCAACTGTCCACTCCTAGTTTCTAGCAACGCATAGGTCTCAGCTCACCACTCCGAGTTTCTAGCAGCGGCTAGGTCTCAACTGTCCACGCCGAATTTATATTAGCGGGTAGGTCCAAGTTGGGCACTCCTTATTTCTAGCTACTTCGAAGTAATAACTCGTGTAGTTTGAGCTCCAAAATTTAAGTTGGACCCAGCGTCTATTTAACTAATTGTGTGGTAAGATTAACCTTTGCACAAATAATAGCTGTTATCATGGCCGTATTTGAACCATTGCCCTCTAGACCAAAATTGTCACTCATTTTTCAAGCCATCAAGAGTTCGATGCTAGATCATCGTAATATCGAAGTTAAGTGTTCTTTTACTCCTTTTACTCTAAGAAAATAAAACCAACACATGTTTCTGAATACCCTTTTGATTATACATTTGTAATGCATTTACTACCTTAGTTGACTTGGATGACAGCTCAAAAAGCTACCTGAAATAATCACTGATGTATCCCTCCCTACGCCAACAGCTGACATGATGAAAATGAATGGTAATATATGAATTTAATAATTAACCACAGTTGGTCAGAAAGAAATCATTAAAAGTTATAAAACAGTGTTGAAAAACTTTAAGTTTACGTTATATAACATTTAACTAAAATCTTAACATTTATGACAAAACAGTGATCTTTTAAATGTGTCGGCAACCCAAAGCCTAAACCTATGATTTTTGAACTGCCAACCAGGTAAAAACGTATCATGAACACACTCTAAATTTGTATTCCTTATTATATTTGGTTTCATAATGGTGAATAAAAAATATTTTGAGCCGTGCTGCCTGTGTACTTAGGCCTATAATGTAAGCTTACGGAACGCTATTATAGACCTTTGGTTGACCTCCCTGACCACTTAGCTATGCGGATGTCCGATTCACTGCTCACGTGACCTCGATGTAGGGCTGTGATGTTCAAATTTCTTAAAGGTCGTTTTCGTTTGATTTTATTCCAGCCGTAGCATCTATATCTTGTGTCTATGTAATTTACGTCAAGGACGTTGTCTACGTGGGGGGTTTCGAAGCTATTTTACGAAGCGGGTGCATCCTACCTTGATACATTCAAGCCTTCTATGCACTATCACACTTAAAAGTCAATGTACTTAATAAAAAAGGGAGAGTTGAAAATGATTAGTTCATCCTATAAGGTCACCTGTTTATCGGCTGATGACACTTACCCTCTTCCGCTGACTAGTTTAAAATAAATACTTGTTTTACTATTTGCGTCTCGACAACTTTGACTGGCACTACAAATTAACATTTTCTTGTATTTTCTCCTATGCCTCCACATATTTAAAAAAATCTACATCCTGATAGGACTATTTAAAAAACTGTTTAAAAAACTTCTTTAAGACTAAATATATATATTTTTTACAAATTATGATATGTTTAGAATTATTTAAGAATTTATGGTTTTTAATTAAATAAGTGTAAAAACATTATTTTATCAGTCCCTTAAATTTACATCGTCAAAGTAATATGCTATTATATTCAAAATTTAATAATGCTAATATTCCTTTAGCTGTATAATCGCAATATAGATATATTTCAAGGTATTTCATCACTCTTTCTTCTTTGGAAGTAGCAAGTGTTGAAATGAAATGCAATACATAATTATGTAGAAGAACATTCGAGAAGGTAGAAGTTATTTAATGTTTGTATTAGTGAGCAGAAACTCAATCCCTACTCTCGCCCTACATCTCGTAGAGGTAATGTGTCTACACCGTGTCCGGCATTTCTTAATATGTACTTTTAATTCAATCAATAAAACTAACGACTGGGATATAGTGACGGGTAACACGTTTTATTCGCGTCGAGCATATAATTTAACTGTTTCATATAATTACGTACGGGTGATATTGGTCCTTATTCAGAGCAGTGCGTCGTGACATTAAATAAATAATGTATTGATATTACATGATTGATTTCAATTTTAACCTAATAATCTATTACACACATCCGCGAATAAGAGACAGGAAATGGTAACTAACTGAACAATCGAACCCTGAGATGATAAAACCGCCAAAAGGAATATTTACATTAATGTCAATACAAACGTGGCGGTAAGATTCAATAACTAAATCCACCCCTCCCGTAACGGACGTTACATACTCTATATCTTTAAAATTCGCCTGATAAACCTTAATTTATTAACACGGGAAATCCTATTTTTACTTGCCGTTACATCACAGGAAGTTAACGTCGTTAAAAGAGCGTTCATCATAGCAGCCCCAAATCAGCTCCCGGCTCGCGCGATGTATGGAAGTTAAAGGGAAAGGAAAATAGCATTATATTCTAGAAATGTGATCAGTGCATTCGTATTTGAATGATTACTCGATTTTTTCTGTGGTGACGATGGGGGACAAAGCGACATAGTGTTTTTTTGGTTAATAACTAGTGTGTTCTTATTATGCCAGAATGAAGATTTGTGCACAATGCTTATATGTGAAGCCATTCTAAAATGGTCAAAAACAGCTTTTTCAATACAGATTGTATCCAAATATAATTTAAGATTTCAACAATGTTCAGTTTTGGGAACCTCTATTAACTCTTTATCTTCATTAATGTTTAATCAGAAATGTTCCAAGTGCAATATTGTTCATGTAAATTTACCATTTCTAGCCGACTGTATCACAGAGTTGATTGGCGTGGGATGCACGCTCTTAATCGGTGCATGTGTGATAACTATTACGACAGGGCTCTCGATGTGTAAAAAAAGTTGTTGCGGTATCTAAATATCCGGCTGTAGATGTGCACTAAAATCACAAAATGTATAAACTGTCGCTGGGATTTATTACAAAGCCCAGTGATTTAGCCAAGTAAGAAAGATAATCTTGGCGATTTCTCGCCTGGGAATGACGACAAGCATCAATCTATTCATATCAGCTCGACAGAGCTTGCACGAGGTAAACTCAGTTTGGATTGGAATATACCAGGGTTTCTATAATACTTTAAATATATTTTATTTATTTTTAATACTGGAAAAACTGGAATGTTCTTGAATTTTGAACCTAGGTAAAATGTTGGCTACGGTAGTTTCCATAAATTTAAATGAAAACTGCACTTCTGCATAAAGTGAAAGGAGAGGCAACATTGTTAAAAAAATACAATGCAAAGATTATTAATTTTTGATTGAATGTTAATTTTTATGTGCATTCTACAAAATAGTTATGTTTGTAGCTATGAATATCCTAATTTTAATCATGTTCTAATTAACTGCAATTATCATGTCTATGAATTAATATTTTATGAGCGCGCCAATACAGATGCATTTTTTTGGACATTATTTTTAAATACCCATGTACTAGATTTATTTCTAAAATGCAGAAGCTTTGTTATGAACAATGATAAACTTTCATTTTAGGACTTTTTTTATTTGCTTCATTGCTGTTTAATATTCTTGTAATAAAAATATTTACTAACTTTATGAGTTATGACAGTCGTCAACTTAACTTTATCTCATTGCAATAGGGATGTTTTGGTTCTGATAGCCTTTTTATTATATTATACTTGGATTAAAAAAAATACATACTGTAATTTCAAAACTGTCGTTCAGTAGACACCCTGTGTACACAACTCTGTCGCTAGAGCTGACTCACACTTGCACGTGACAATTAGTATTCGTCTGCATTTGATGTGCTTACGACAATGTCTGCATGGAAAAACTACCAGCTGCCCATTAATTCTAGAGAGAGGGCATGGCAGCTTTCGTTGCGTTCTGTAAAGGAGACTAGGAAACCATAAAATTCTCCGTTTTGGAAAAGTTACTGGAAAAGGTTACCTTTTTGAAATTTTTCCATTATTTCTTTAAGAGAGAGGGGGAGAAAAATGTTGGGTTTACTGTTTGCCAGATATGTTTAATATTTAAAAATCATAATCAAAGTCTTAACAAATACATTCACTTTTTCTGAAATTTAATGATCTTTAAATTTTACCGAAAAATGGTTATCTGTAACTACCATTATGTGTGTGGATTTTATTTCTAGAATATCAATTATTATTATTGGGTGTTTTGTCTTAAGACAAGTCCATTCCTTTTATTAGTGAACCTAGACCGCCATTGCGCCCTGTTCCCTAAGATAATTAAAATAATGCTTAAGGTGGCCTACGTAATTGTTAACAACTCTTGCTCCCCTACCCCTTCCCCCACTCGCCCGCCAACACACATTTGGATTGTCTGTATAGCGTATTAAAATTAGGTTTATTTTATATTTTGGTTGTAAACATATTAAATTGACAGATTTGGTGAAGTCTTGCCATAATTCGCCTGGGGTGTGATGCAAAAGTGATATTTTATAAGATAATTTACCCTTCTTAATGATTAAAATTCTTATAATACATTTACTCAGAGTGGCGAATTTATCTTTGATTAAAATGTTCCTTTCCCAAATATTGGACATGATTTATGTTTCAAACAAATTAAGCCTGCTCCAAATAAACTTCAGCCTCTTTCAACGCGTCGTGTAGATCGTGACATCGTTTGAACACCAAAAAGCACTCTAGAGGCGAGCCTCAAGGTTTATTTTTGTTACTTTTAACATCCTATCAAGTACTAAGAGGACAACTAACAGCTCTACAGCACATAACTCATGTTTTAAATTTGTAAATACACCTTGAATAAAGTGACTTGGTTCTTAAAAGAATTTAACATGCACTTTACGAATTTTCTGAAAAAGAACGTTCTAATCTCACCATTGATATTTTTTCGGCCTTATTCGGAGTCGAACCTGGTACACTTTATTGAGTAGCCAGATGTGCAACAATTTCTTGAGTTTTACCAAACTAATTTTTATTTTATTTTTAAACTAAAATATTTACTTTGAGGATTATCATAGAGCAAAGTTTTTTTTAATGTCTAAAGTGAACCAATAATTATAAAAAAAATCCCCTTAGTTTTATTGAACCTATTTAAATTCAATTTATTAAATCCAAGCCAAGGTCTAAATGGAAGAATTTATTTATTATTTGGCTTTAGAAAATTCAAATTTACATTTATTAAGGCTAAAGGTAAGAGTTGAGATCTGACCTTGTAAAATTCACATAAGATGTGTCAATGGGCCAGCCACAAGTATAATGTTTTAATTCATATATTATGTATAACGTAATAGTATCTTACATTTGTATGTATTTGTTCTTTTTTTTAATATAACAGAAAATTATAAAAACTCTTTTATTTTAAAAAAAGGTGTAGAGAGCTGGCTGGTTATGGGGATTTTGAATTATATATAAACCTAAACTTGAGAATAAATCTCCATTAGAAGAACATACACACCGTTACAGTCCGATTTAGATGGGAAAACACTTTTTTGACGGTTACAAAAGGTACTAAAACGGTTTTCATACATTCATACGTTAAGGCATGTCCTCTCCAATTGTCACTTTTGATATATAATAATTAATAAAATAGTATCATTTTATCTAATTTGTCCACAATAAAACCTGTTTGTATTTTTCTAAAAGTTCCTTTTTACCTGTATTCTACCATACATTATAATGCGGACGTTTAACTTGGCGCGTTTCTTGTTGTATTTGCATTAGTCACATTCGCATCGGTGGTCACAGACTAAATGGTCAGTCTCTTCTGGTACGGTTTTTACCACCCTCTCTCCACGTTAATGTTTATTTTATATCATCGCGTCTTACCTGTTCAATACGCTTATATGATCATTTCCCAAATGGGGTTGGGATGAAGAAGGAAATATTCTAGAGGTTATCTCTCTCTTTTTCACCAGACAGAGCATGCTGCCACTGAAGCGGGTCACGTTAATCTAGGTAACTTAATATAAACTACCCTTCCCATCCTTACACATTAGATTTAGTCGTTGGTAACCATTCTGTTGGACAAACTAACGAAACATAATATTCTCTTCAAATCACGGGACAAACTCTCACAGTTGAATAATGTTAGACACAGGCCAGGATCTTGCTTGGCTTCCTTAAATCCGCTCTCTTCTAAAAAGTGCTATACACTTATTCCTGCAGCCCGGCTGAGTCTAGTTGAATTAACAGGACAAACTAGACCTCCATAAACGGTTGGCATATTTCTGAGAGGTAGAGTTGGTTGGAAACAGTCTACAAATACTGTAAGCAATAAAATACTGTTAGTTATAGGGCAACTTGCCTTGGGCCCTTGTGTGTATTAACCGGGTCAAATAAGGAAGTTTCTCTTTAGAAGCTCTACTTCAAATTAAAACTCTCTCGAGCTAAATAAAGTTAAAACTAAACAATTTGTATCGAGTTACTTTACTATTCCTGTGTTTTATGATGTGTAATATTTAAACATAATCAGCATATTATCTACAAACTAACTTAACCTAGGACATAAGTCTAATAGGTGGACCTTCACAAACCACATCCGTATTCTTAAATATTTACCAACATGGTAACAACACTTTAAAACTGTACACAAATAGTAAATACTCACTATGCCTCACAGCGAGTTGAACCAAATTTCTAAATATTGGGGATAAATCACTAATCACTAATATTTTTAAAATCAGTTTTTATTGATATCGACTTTAGTTGTTCAGCAAACCCGTTTCAGTGGACGAATGGTCTAACGCTTCACTCTCGTGTTAAAATAGCCTACTGATTATGGAAAGATCGGGCTTTGAATCCCTGAAGGGTTTACTGAGGGTTTTTCCTAAACATTTCCCCACTTTACTTTCACACAACTGCGAGAATATTACCTCTAAAATGCTTCCGTTCTCATCCCTACTCCATTAGAGTAATTATTATATATAGGGCCTACATAAACCTAAACAGTTAGTAAGACGCGATGATACAAATTATAATCTCTCCATGAATTGACATGTACACTCCGTCTACCATGAAAGTGGTATCACTATGGGTCGTATACATGAACAAAAATAGTGAAAGTGACGGGTGAGTAGAAAAATTGGCGTTGATTTGCTTGCTATAGGGCCGTCTGATAGGACGTACCGTATTAGCCTATAACCATCCACTCATACTACTAGCCCACTCAACATCCACTTAGGCTCCCTCTTGCGTAAAGCCCACTGACCCAATCTAATAAGTTATACCATAGAATAGCAATGCAAGTTAAGCTTGTTACCTTTCAGGGTGGCTATAAACTAGAAGTATATTGTTAGGATAAAGGGCCTTCAAGATCGGGTTTCCTACCAAAACCACAGTATACGTTTATAATCTTATTCCACCGAAGTTATGTCTCAGCGTAAGCTGAAGTGGTGAGGCGAATTATTTATATTTTTAGTGTCAGTACACTCACTCCAGAGTCCATTTCATCTACATTATCGATGGTCACGTCGCTATTCACTTCACTTAAAACATAAGCCTTTGTTTTCTACAGAAATGAACAAAAATGCTTCTAAATTGTTTAAACAATAGCTGAGAGTCTATTCTTGAAATATTAACTCTTGTAAAATGATCTTCCACCCGCTACTTGTGTAAACTACAAAGTTAGTAACAGTCAATATTCACTAAACAAAGGCTTTTACGTTTAGTTTAAGTGAATTGTATATAAACAACACCAAGAGTCAACAAACTGAACAGTTTTAGATTTATTCCACCGTTTATCTTCAAGGTTTTACATTTAATTCATCGTATATCTTTACAAATGATGTTCTCTAGGCACCCTCAAACCAACTTGCTGAAACTTTTGATTTAAATGTTTAAAATTTGACAGGATAGCTTTATTTGAGTTAAAACTTTAGGGTAAAGTCGTTGCGGCAGCCCAAATGAAACCGGCCCACCGGTATTCTCCCGGCGTTCCAGTCCACCCCAGCTTTGTGACCACAGGACAACATAAAACATGACTTTGATGATCTACAAATGGAACCTCAGACAGCAAGTAATATCACACATCCAACGTCCCCGCCGGTATTTTTAATGTTTGTGCATCAGGAAGAGATCAACCACTTTAATTGTTTTTTGTGACGTTTTGTACTCTTAGATCTAGAAACCAGTCAGATTTAGCGGTTTGCCATTTTTAATAACATTTATCCTTTTTATTTATTAAATGGAATGGGCAAAAGAATATTTTTCAATTACATTACAATTAGAAGGCTAGCCACGGGAATCGAACCTGAAAACTTGTTTTTTTCTTGCCAATTCTCTACAACTAAACTATCCTAGTTCGTGTCGTATTCAGGACAATTTTTAACTAATGATTATTTTAACTCTAATTGTGATAAACTGTTGAAGCAAAAGCAAAGGCATGTGGTTGGATTCCCGTATCCATCATGTAATTTTTCACTTTATTGGATTTAATTCCAGTTTCAGGAGTGATTTTGTGGACAATCATCACGTGTCAGTTCGTGATACACACATGAATTAATTACGTATAAGGTGTGTTTGTTTTAGATGTTGAAATACTATTTACTTTTTATGCTTGAAATAAAGGCGCTATTGATGAGCTGTTTGTTTTGTTTATCGACGTGACCTTGAAGCTGTGTGATAATGAAACTCGTGTCGAGTGATTGACTCGGCTGACTACTCCAGTTTAAAAGTTAGGTTAAAAGGGTGCCAGCCAGCACCAAAGATAGGAGATGAGCGTGCAAGCTATTAATAGCTCACTGCCACATTAAATGTGTGCCGATGTGTTTTTTTGTTAGGTTTTTTTAACATATGTTGGCTCTTCGTTTCCCATTTGGTCTAGTGTGGATCGTAAGAGAAGATGGATATGATGCGGATGGTACACTACTGTAGGCCTTAAAGTGTAAACATGTTTAAGGACGCCACTTACATTGGGAATTGCAGCCTCAAAACTACCAAAACAATTTGTCACTTTTCTTTACATTTTCTGTTGTGGAACTATCTATATATGTTTAAGCACCACGTCTTACTATCCGTTCAGGTTATACGCCTGTGTACTGATTACTCTAATGTTATTAGGAATTAGGAAAGTGTAATTTAGAGGAAGTGTATCAGCATTTGCGTGGAGGCCGAGTATAAAATTATTGAGGGAAAACCAGTACACCCGGCCGAGATCAAACTCTGATCTCCCAGTCATTGGCAGTCTAGTTTAGTACGAGATTGATGGCTTAACTCGTGCAGACACCGAAGCAGGTTTGTGGCACTGTTTAAAAAAAACTATTTGTTCGAACAACTGCCAGAATCTTATTTCTAAATACTGTAATTACTTGCATCTCAGAACTGCAACATTTCGCATGAAAAATCATTACAAATTAATCATTTAATTTGTATTTTCAGTTATAAAACACAAAGTTCAAGGTGCTTAATTTTTTTTTCTAATAACGCGGTACTTAAGGACTTGTGTAACGTTTCTCAACGGTACGGTAAGTGGCCGCCTGATTTAATTAGTTAATTTTTGCTTTTTATTGTTGGGATTGCGCTAACAGCAGGTGGTCAGGTGGTTGGATGGGCCGATCACCCGACATAAAATTGAAAATTATGTCAGATGACACATCTACGCACGATCTAATATTGCGTACGATCTTACCAAATCTGCCTGACCAAATCGTGTTGTCTGTAAGTCGATAAATTTTTTACCAATTTCTCATTATATTATCTTATATGGGGTATCGTCTTCTATCGATCTACATAGTCCCGAAAAATATTCCCGAGCTAAGTTCTTCCACACTCGCACACGAAAATATGAAGAAAAAAGTCAATTTGTCGTAACATAGATAGGGAGGTGGTAGACCAAACTTTATATCTCGTGGCTATCAAATAAATCAATGCTTCAATCCGCCTGATGTTGAGAACAGCACAAAAACTAAGCGTACCCCTAGTGGGAATCTTCTAGAAGGGTGTTTTGAAGTGTCTAGAAAAAAGAACTTCCAGAACGGCTTTCACTATTCACTCTACACATACTATACACCAGATCAGTATAATATATCATTTATATTTGAAAAAAATAAAAAATCTTATCTTACTATGGATCCTTTTATATTTGTAAATAAACGATATGAAACCTTTGGGCTGGCTATGAATGTATTGCTAAAGCAGCCATCCGCAACAAAGCCCACATTGTGACTAGACACAAGGTCGCCCTGATAGGGAATATTTATCCAATGTCGGTACGAGAGTCATTCGACGCGATATTATGTTGTTCCATAGACCACGTCAAAGAAAGTTTGCCGGATTTCTATTTTTCTTTTAGCACAGCGTCTTACTACATGTTCGGTTCTTACGACGAAAATATAGTCTACTTTATTACACCAATGTGTTGGGGATGAGATAGGTTGATTTTAAAGTAAGTGTACCTGCATTTGCGTAAATGGAGAGTGGAAACCCATATAGGAAAAAAAGCCCCCTGGTATATTCTATCGGTATTCGAACCCCGATTTCTCTTGTCTTCGACAATCCAGTCTACTACGATAGTAACGCTTCGAAACATTCGGACCCCGTTTAAGACGTTATTAATACGTTTAACACAAGGAATATTTACGAATTATTATACTCGGGGTATTTATGAGTTCAATTTGACGAGAGATTAACCAGACGAGACTATGGCAAACCCCTTTCGTAAGGTAAAAATGTACATTTGGTTGGACCTCGAACGAGATCCTGACATCTAGGGCTTGAATCTGACACTCAACCGAACACGCTGGCACCCGTGCATCGGCGATCACGAGTACTAAATAGCAATCTCGTCTAGTCAGGTTTTCTGGGGAAGGAAAGGTTGGTGTTCGAATCCTGTCCGAATGCACTCCCCTGAGTTTCTCCCCCCAAATAGTTTCCTACTTTGGCAACAACCGCCTGTTCATTAATCAAACCCTTCTTAAGCCTTATCTCAGGGGTTCTTTACCCATCTACGATTACAGACCCTCAATGGATTGGCCAATATGTGCTCATACGCCCTTTGCCAAACTTTCGAAATCTTCTTTAGTCGTATCAGGTACCAGTTTGACTTCAAAACATGATTTTTTTCAGCACCGCCTCTTGCTACCCGTTAGGGTTGTACGTTAATGGTTTAAGGGGTGAGAAAGGCTAAATTTGGATGAAGCATACTCGTATTTGCTTGGGCGGACAGTGGAAAACTCTTCAGTACATCCGACCGTGATATGAACCTCAATATCCCCGTCATCGGCATTATAGTATAAAGTGAGAGTAACGCCTTATATCATGCGCCCACCGAAGTGGGTTCAAAAAATGTTAATAGCTGGGTTTTATTTTATATATGGATAGCTAGGAACAAAACAGCATAAAGAAAATCATTGGGATGTTATTATATTTATTTATAGAAAAATAGCAACTCACAAATACATAATCCGTATTGATAACAATGATTGCTGTAATTGTGACTTTTACTAAATTTTTTTTTTTGCTTTCTCATATCCCCAGCTAAGAACTCTTGTATTAGCTCATCAGTATAGTTAAATGCAGATAGCTCGGACGGATACTAAGACGCAGAGTAAAAAACACGCACACACTGAGCTAGCCAACACTTGACCTCGCCCCACCGATGGCAATCGCCACTTGTCGCCCGCGGTGTAACTTTTAATATATGCGTTGTAATTTTCATGTAAACGAAGTGACGTTCATGATGAAGGCTAGTCGTGATTGGCACTAGCGGTACGGTTAGTACGATCACATCCCGTTTAGAATCACTTTTGCTTCCCAATCTATATCTTTACAAACTATGGATTTAGTACGATCACATCTCGTTTAGAATCCCCTTTGCTTCCCAATCTATATCTTTACAAACTATGGATTTAGTACGATCACATCTCGTTTAGAATCACTTTTGCTTCCCAATCTATATCTTTACATTAAATACAAAAAATGTTGTAGACCAATGTTATTTTGTAACTTGTTACATTTGAGAATGTATAACATTGACAAAAACAGCTCAAAACTGTCTAACAAATTATATAACATGTTTTATCTAGTCTGCATCATGCCGCTTGAGGAGGATGGTCGCCTTGCGCTCGTGGTTTCTCAAATGTTTTGCAAAAAACTGAGATTCAACATGATGACCATGTCCTGTTGGTTGGGAAGCTCGGAACTTACGGTAGTTTTAGGATCTTTGTTCGGATGGCAATCCAGGACTTTTTAGTACCTAATTAATTTGATTGGTAATCGAGTAGAGATAGAAAAAAAAACCTGAGAGGCTAGCTCCAGCTACGGGTGGGAAGAACAGTGTAGCCAACTTGTCACATAATGTAAACAGGCTTGTAACAGTGCATTATGTTATAAAAACAAAAGTTAGTTTGTTCTATGATTTTTATCGACACTGATCGGGAAACTTATAACTGGTTATAAAACTCACAAAATGTTACAATTTTATAACATTTCTCATTTGATTTGCTAACAAACTGTAAAACATTTTTATACAATAGCCTACAAAGTTTTAACACTTTACATAGTTTTAAAGTACCTTTACGCCTTTGCTTTGATGCGTTAATAAAGCGATTTAATATTTTTATGGTTCAAAAATTTATGTGGTTGTATCTGATATAGTTTAGTCAAGGATTAATATATTAGATTTTTTAGTGCGGTTGGATGCCTCTTGCACGGGAGTTCAACCCTTTTAAGAATCCTAGTTATGGTATTTAAAAAACTAGGGCCTCAGCTGTATCTGATAAATACATCCTGTACGGGCTACTATAGCCTACCTTGCTAGAATACTTTGGTCAGGCAATAATTAATCTTATTAGCCCTCTCACTCCACGGATAACACCTAACTCAAGTAGGTAATACAGCACGAATCAGACGACGGATCGTGATGCGTTTTTTTTTGTATTCTATCTTAATAAACCGTGAATTTTTCTATTTTAATAAACCGTGAAATTGTGGAGCCAGTGATACTTTAATGGTAGTTTTTAAAAATCAAATAAAAAACAAATAAAACACATTTTAATTATAAAACTTTAAACCAATACAGATTTCGCTGCTATCAAGCAAATAATACAGAAACATTCATTACAAACTGTTTTCTAGTTTCAACGCAATCTTGTAGGGCCTATCTAATTATTATTATTATTATTATTAGCACCGCGTCTTACTACCCGTTCGGGTTATACGCACTTACGCTAATGTGTAATGTTAGGGTGATTGCGAGATGAAATGAAGGACCTACAGTTTAACGTGGAATCCGAACCACGGTGGAGACCTGGCATTCCTCACATTCACAAGATGTCTTGTCAGAGGTGAAGGAAGGATTTGGTAATCAGATAAATCTTTGCCGGGACCGAGGATCGAACCCCGTCTATCTAATTCCCTGGATTATTGTCCGTGAAATGGGCTCTTAATAAGGTGTATTTGTTTAACTGCTGGATGGTGATCTGGCGGTCTAGGGGTAAGGTGTCAGACTTCTATGCTGGCGGCTGGGGTTCAATCCTCGGTCCCGGCATAGATTTATCTGATTACCAAACCCTTCCTTCACCTCTGACAAGACATCTTGTGAATGTGAGGAA
>CABFOW010002058.1:0-19411 GCA_902141385.1 Timema californicum | reverse complement strand
ATGATGAAGCTAACGTTGTCGTGAGAGTCTATATTCATCCTGCAAGGACTGTACCACTATAGAAGACCTAGTTCGACCCATGATGGCCATGATGAAGCTAAAGTTGTCGTGAGAGTCTATATTCATCCTGCAAGGACTATACCATTTTAGAAGACCTAGTTCGACCTATGATGGTCATGATGAAGCTAAAGTTGTCGTGAGAGTCTATATTCATCCTGCAAGGACTGTACCACTATAGAAGACCTAGTTCGACCTATGATGGCCATGATGAAGCTAAAGTTGAGTATCTCGGCCCCGCCCACTGCACGCTCGCCAGACTGACAGATTGGAAATGCAACAGACGCTTATCTCCATGTTGGATCGAGGTTTTAACTGATCAAGATGTTAAAAATGAAACATGGATCTTTTTTTATTTTTGTCATGAATATTACATAAAATCTTGACACAATTCGTGCACAGTGTCTTTAGTCAACTCTTGAAAGTAAAACTATCAATCATGTGTACACTTCATACAAAGAAAGTATTGTAAACGTCAACATTTTCTACCTTGACCTGACTTTGTTTCTCTGAACCCCAAAAAAGTAGGTCTTATAATTCTGTCGATTCCTTGGGCTATAGCTGAAACGGTTTGATGGAATTGGTTCAAACGCGATATTAGGCTATTATGTCATTACTCAGGGCGTTTTTAAAAAAAAAAATGATTCTAGCCCTCAAATTAAGGTTGGTTTACTGAATAATTTCTATACATTCAACATTTATTAAATCTAGACCTAATTTATACTAGTTTTTTAGTTACAGTTCGTTTAACGGTAGTGACTAATTTTATAAAATTTGAAATTTCTATAGAATAACTAGCGCTGTGTTCAAAATTAATATTTGAATAGTGTTTGGATGGTAAATAATATTTTCTGTTCGTTTTTATATGAAAGTAAATATTTAAAGACAGTTCACTTAAGTTATGGTTGATCATAGAAAAACTGTAATTTAAAAATAAGACTAACCCAAATTTTTTTAAATTGATATATTAATTGTATTTATATAATTATTATTAAAGTATTTTTGTTTTTCTGATGAAAACTTACTAAATGGTAATTTACTGATAAATATTTTTTGAAACGTATGTCAAACTACAGTGAAATTATATGGGAACGATATGAGAAATGTAATATTGTGTTGTACAATTATTTTCATAATTAAAAAGCATTGACGGATGCATTTGGGATCTTCCGATCTCATTCTTAAAACTTACCCACATAAATTATCCTGGTTAGATTTCGAACAGGAGATCCTGAGAGGCGGTACGACAAACGCTTTATCATTATGGTCAGCCATTATTATTCTTTGACACAATCTATTTTAATATATTTCTTATTATTACCTTTTTAACACGTGGGCTATTGACGACAAAATCTGATGAGGAATTGACGAGAGTAGCCACTCGGGAGTACATCAGCAATGGCCCGAAGAGATACAGGGAGAATTGACATAAAATCATCCCTCAACCCCCTCCACCCTGTAACCCCTACACTGACCCTATCTCACTCAGGGAAACAAGACCTCCAGTTCTAGAGTCTGAAGTGCAAACCTTTATTAAAACACTCATCTGCCGGAAACTCAGGATTGTCATCCAAACAAGTACACTTTTAAGATTGATTTATCTAAAGTTGGTTGGAACCATACTTCTCAACACTTTTCTTGAAATGTTGACAATTTTTGTTCACATTTTGGCCGAGGAATATGGTCAGTTTTGTTATTTATTTCGGCTGTTTCGTTGATTCAAAAAAGATGTGAGAGTGGCATTTTGAAAATAGGTTTAACGTGTCTTTTATTGTACTAATATTAATATTTTAGCCCGCATATCGGTTTCCGCATGGTTTATGGCGTCACTATCGCATTAGACTGCCGATGGCAAGGAGATTAGGGTTAGAATCCCGGTTGGGTCAACTGAGAGTGGGTTTCCCTAAATGGTTTTACACTCTTCTTCCACGCAAATTTGGGTACACTTCCTCTAAACTCAACATTCCTCATCCCTAATACATTAGCGTAGTTAGTAAATAAGCGTATAACCTGAACAGGTGCTAAAACTATTAAAAACCATTCACCGCCCCTGCCATAATTGTATTGGAAGTCACACTGTCAACCATTTATAATACCTAAACCAACTTAAAGCGTGGGTAACCTCGCGGTCTACGGGTAAGGTGTTCTGTGCTGGGGGTCCAGGGTTCAATCCTAGGTCCCGGCACAGATTCATCTGATTGCCAAACTCTTCCTTCACCTTTGACATGACGTGTATTAATCACAACTTGTGAATGTGTGGAACGCCAGGTCTCCACCGTGGTTCGGATCCCACGTTAAACTGTAAGTCCTCTATTTTATCTCACAATCACCCTACCATTACACATTAGCGTAAGTGCGTATAACCCGAATGGATAGTAAGACGCGGTGCTAATAATAATAATAATAATAACTTAACATCAAAGAGCAAATTTTATAAAGAGAAGACCCCGTAACAAAAATATCTCCAAGTTGTGTTTAACGTTAAAAATAAAATATATTTGTCAAAAGGGCGACGAATAAAACGGGTCTTTCTTATTCACCGTTTCATGGAAATATTGCATTTTCGCTTCTCTTTCTCAACCTTCCGTCCATCTACAAATTATTGAAGGCTAGGTTTTGTTAGGTTGAGTAATATTGTTATAATCAACCTTTCATAGACAGTCTTAAAAGCTAGATTTCTCCGCAATTATATAGATGAAAAAATAAAACAACCATGTTATTTTACATCGTTTGAGTGACAAAAGAACTAACTAGTACCTAATTATTTTTATAAACAAAATATGCCAAGGGTGTAGGCGTGAGACCCTGGTTCTAAGACGGCCAACAGATGGCATTGCAATTTATTATGGTTTTTCAAAGAATAATTTTGTAAAATAATACATATATTCTTTCTTGTTTTAAATTTATTTTAATTATTGTTAAAAAAAATCAAACAGAGTGGTGGGGGGAAGTGGGGGTCATTGATACCATTCCCTTTGTCCCCCCGCCCCCTATCAACCACACCTGTATGAGCTAATAAGAGAAAGGATGAGCGGCCAAAGAGTAATAAAGAAAATTTAGAAAATACTTATGCGGCATAGACCGAATATGAGCGTCGGGCGATTTATCTCAAAGTAATCAGGTGAATGAATAGTAAGTAACTAAAGGTTTACTCTTTACCCAATGATAGTCCAAAGAGAGAGCTATGATCAGTTCCGAGACAGTGAAATGTCCGGTGGCGATCTCTAAGCTTGGTTTGTACCCACAGTGTTTTGTTTAGCGTGACATTTACTGAGGGGCGTGGTCGTAATAATTGTCAACGAGCGGCCACAAGGTCTGTGTTAGTAACTAGAGTCCCGTGGCGATGATCTCTTTAATGACGTGTTCATTTGCAGCTTAGACTCCGGATTAGAAATGAGCTATCTTAGATCGATCTTTACGTAAATCGATTGTTAGCTAATTTATGATCCGATCCCTTTTTCTGGAGATTCCTAAATAATCAAAGCGAAAATAATCAAAATATAAATACAGAAATATTTGATTGGCTGTAGGATTATTTTTTAAAAAATTATTAAGAACATTTTGAAACCACAGTTTACGATACTTTGCCACGAATTAGCATGTTATTATGTGATATATAATTTATGTCAACAAGCGCCTAGTCAAAGTGGGTTTTGATGGTTGGTCAACACCCCCCTGAAATATTCAACACCCCCCTGAAATATTAACTAATATTATAATTAATTAAAATGACCGTGTAAAGACAATCAAGCAGCTTGTCACACTGTATTGACCATTTAGCGTTACAAAGCGTGTTTTAAAATGCTATAGCCATGAATGAATATAGGCCTAATCTACTATATTATTTATACTAGCCTATAACCCGCCTCGGTGGCGTAGTTGGCTAACGCGCTAGTCGTGTTGAGCTCAACCGCTGAGGACGGGGAGATCTAGGTTCGAATCTCGGTCGGGTGAACTAGGAGTGGTTTTTCCTAAATTGTTTTCCACTCCCCCTCCACGAAAATGTGGGTTCACTTCCTCTAATTCATACTTCCCTATTCCTAATCCATTAGCGTAATTAGTACTTAAAGCGTATAACCCGGATGGGTAGTAAGACGCGGTGCTAAATAATATCCTATTAATAATAAAATATGTTAGCCTATAGTAATAGTTTGCTAATTGACTTTTACCATTTGAAATAGTTAAGCATAAAAGGAAAGTATATTGATATTTAATGTGCTCGAACTTAAATAACTATTTATCGAAGAAAAAAACATCCAAGTCAGAAGAAATGGGCCAAACTTTCCCATAATCTACTATGGCTGGCTAGTGTGTTATTGAAAGGGAGTGTTGTTTAACGTGTATATTGCCCAGCAAGGATATCTACCACGACTCCAAGCAATAAGCACCATTGTCCCAATATATATTATAAAATTATATTACGGTCGTGGGTTTGTCATTTATTATGGAATTACTGAATTGTAACTGCAGGGCGATCCAAAATAGTGAATTACAGGCTGTGGTTCGCTAGTGACTGAACTTCATGCTGTAGGTTTTTTGTTGTTTTTGTTTTTTGCACCCTTTCAGATTATGAGCAGAAATACTATTTACGCTAATGTGTTTGGGAGGAGGTTAGGTTGAATGACGCCTTCGGGCATAGACCGCCACCGAAGCGGGTCAATCTCATGTTCGTAAACGACTGAACTACGAGCTTTACTTTTGCGAGCGGCTGAACTAATTTTACTTTCTCGCAATCTTACAGGTAGAGAAAAAATTTTGATCGTCAAAAAAATCGAACTCTAGATTTTGATGAATCTCGACGTTTTATGACCCCCCGAATCCGAAAAAAGGTTTTTTAAATTTCCATCCGTCTGTCTGTTTGTACCTCCGACTAGAGCCTAAACTATTTTACCGATTGGGCTAAAACTTCGTATCTAGGGTTTTCACAGAGTTACCCCAAGGGGTTTTTGGAATTGGATATCTAAGTATAGAATTAAGGGTAGTTTACTGAAGGGCAAAAAGAGAAAAAGTCGATTTTATCAAAATCGGCTCAAACTGTNATTTGTCAAAAGGGCGACGAATAAAACGGGTCTTTCTTATTCACCGTTTCATGGAAATATTGCATTTTCGCTTCTCTTTCTCAACCTTCCGTCCATCTACAAATTATTGAAGGCTAGGTTTTGTTAGGTTGAGTAATATTGTTATAATCAACCTTTCATAGACAGTCTTAAAAGCTAGATTTCTCCGCAATTATATAGATGAAAAAATAAAACAACCATGTTATTTTACAACATATTTTTATAAAACCAATAACTTTCAAGCTATGCGCAAATATATATATTTTTCTAACTTTTCGAACACTAAAGGTAAAGTATTGCGACCATAAAAATATTACCTGGAATGTTGATGGATATCGACGTCTCATGACCCCCCGAACCATAAAAAGTGGTCTTTGCAGTGCAGTCTTTCTGTGTGTCTTTTTAACCCCAAAATTAACAGAAGTTTAATAAAAAGCGAAAAGAGATAAAATCGATTTTCACAAATTCGGCTCTAACGATTTTGATTAAAATTCTAAATTATGCGTTGATTCAAATTATAAATAAACTGGCTAGTTTTATTTTCCCATGAAAATGATTTTTTTGGTACTTTACAGAAGCTGAAGTTTCCGTATCTACGCAACTATTTGAGATACTAAATTACTTATCGTTGGAAAATTGTAGTACTATTAAAAATAAAAATAAACTTTTATATGAGAAATATTTTTATAAATCCAACTGTCTCTGAGATATTGGCAAATATTTTAATACCATTTTGTGAGCTTTAGTTGTAAAGAGATACTACTTAAGTTTTAACGCAATAATTCTCCAATGCCATAGAGTAATTAAATATAAGTAGATCTCTAAAAGTTTATCTTGTTTTTCCTTAAACCTCTTAGGAGTAATGTTTGTACAACAACGATCTAGATATATCCATTTTAGACGCTATAGTCAATATTTATATTTTTTATTGATCAAAATTTATAAATGAGAAATTTTAATAACAATGCAATAACCATAAGATTTGCAACACCTAATAAAATGGCAAACATTTCAACCGGAAGTCGACATTTTAATACGAAGTGTTGACCCACGGGGATGCAATATCAATATTTTTACTTTCCCGTTACCTTACAGGTAGAGCAGGTATTGTGATCATAAAAAAAATTGAACTCGAGATTTTGATGTATGTCGACGTCTTATGACCCCCCGAACTCTAAAAAGTGTTTTTCGCGATGCCGTCTGTCTGCCCATCTGTCTCTCATCTGTACCTCGGGCTAGAGCCTAAACTATTTTACCATTTGGGCTGAAACTTACCCCGATGAATTTTTGGAATTGAATATCCAACTCTAATTTAAGGGTAGTTTTCTTAAGGGCGGAAAGAGAAAAGATCGATTTTTATCAAAATCGGCTTCAATGATTCTGATTAGATTTCATTTATAAGCCTTGATCAATACTACAAACCAGATGGCTACTCGCAATATTTCGTCAAAACTACTTTAAGGGTTCCGTTCTGATGCGTAAATTCTAATTTATAATTTTATCTCCGTAAGTTTTTGAAATATGAAAGTAATTATCATTGCATACATGTGGATATATTTATAATAAACATCTTTTACTTGAAATATATTTTTATAAAACCAAAAGTGTTCACGCTGTACACAAATATATTTCTCTTTTAACTTTGCCAACACTAAAGGTAAAGTATTACGACCACCAAAAAAAATTAGTCTGAGATGTTGATGGATGTCAACGTTTCATGACCCCCCGAACCGTAAAAAGTGGTTTTTGCAACGCCGTCTGTCTGTGTGTCTGTCTCACCCTAAAATTAATAGCAATTTACTAAATGATGAAAAGAGAAAAATTCCATTTTCTCACTCGGTTATTACGATTCTTTCTCTCTCATTTTAGATTCATTAGTCAATAATTACCTATTTTATTGGTCAAAATTTATAAAATAGAAATTTAATAGCAATGCGATAACCATTAGATATGCATCCCCTACTAAAATGACGAATTTTTTATTGGTTTAAATATACAAATAAAGACGTGAATTTTTAAAAATATAATTATGACATTTAAAACCATGATTAAAAAATGTTTTACGTATATATAGCGCAATTTGTTCTCGAGTTTGCTATTATATTATGAATTTCGAGTAACTATCTCCATTTCTAAACAATAAAGCGAGAAAGTTCCTGCTGAGTTCCGTACTATTTATTTTCTTTGGTGACGCGTCATACTAACCGTTTGGGTTATACACTTCTGTACTAACTATGACAATGGTTTTAGGTATCATTAAGGTTATATTTATATAAAGTGTACCCGCGTTTGCGTGAAGGGAGAGTGGAAAACATTTTTTGAAAAACCATCCTCAGTACACCGAAACGAGATTCGAACCTCGATCTCCCCGTCATTGGCAGTCTAGTATATTGCGAGAGTAGCGCTTTAGACCAGTCAGCAACCGAAGCGTGTGGCTCAACTATTGAACTATTATTTTTACCAAACATAATCAGTCTGAATTATTCCCAGTAGTAAAAAATAATTTTGCTCGTCTCTACTATGAACTGGCTTGTGAATATTACAGGTATTCTTTGATGAAATGTTCGTCCCTCATCTAGTCATTCTTAGGCAGGCGTAGTCTAGGAGTAACGAGTATATCGGGGAGAAACCAACACGAGCTGCGAGTGTTCAACTCGAGGATAGCCGCTTCGCGAATTGAAATTTCCGAGTTTTGAGGGTAGCGTGTCGAGAATATCTTTGCACCTCTCCGAGATAGGGGAATTGAATGCTACGTGCTGCCTTGTGTTGTTAGATTGAGGGCGAGGACTTCCACCCGCCTCTCTCTCTCTTGGAGTAAGGTACCTGTCAACTCTACCTGCACGAGGGCAATAATGCCACTTTCTCCTGTTTTATTCCCATGATAGTCCGCACTTTGCTTGCACTTTCTTGCAAAGTTGAACGTTGCAATTATATCACTGTATCTTTATTCGCAAGCAATGGCGCTCTCTAGGCTCCTGTGTGTACACCATCTTATAACACTTTAACATGTCTTCACCCTCCTTTCTCAGAAGTTTTTTCAAAGAATATCACAACCAGCATCATTATATCACTACCACCACTATTAATTATATCACCATTTCACTACCGTTAGTATCACCAGCATCACTGTCACCACCACCACCACAATTACTTGCACAACTCAGGTGTGAACAGGCGCACCTCAGATCTTTATCTATAACCTGTTCACAAAGAGAATCAAATAAGGGTTTCAACTACTTGAAGGGAAATAAACTGCAGTAGGCCTAATCAATTTCTTATTAACTTATCTTAAATGATCTATAATTATTTTTTTATCATTTTGTTTTAAGGAAAGATCATATTTTATAAGTACTGTATAAGAAAGATTAAAGTTAATATCTGTATATCAGTTTATTGTATTGCAAATAATTGCTCCACATTAGGTACCTTGTAAAATTATTAATACAACAGATCAAACAGATCAAACAGATCAAACTTATGAAATGATGTAATGTGTTTTTAAGGCGTTAAAAGTCTGTTCTAAACAATGTTATGATTGTTTTTAGTCATAACATTCTGATTATCAATTTTACTGGTCGAATAAATTTTATAGAACCTTTTTTTTGTTATACTTTTAATTATAATTTAAAAAATCAAAATAAATCGTACAGGTATTATAATTATATTGTTAGTTATTAAACTCACTTATCACTTTCCTTTGTTAAACATATTAAATTGCCTCATTTCATAAGTTCTATCTTTTATATTAATAACTTTACCACCTAGTGTGTAGCAATTAATTTCAATACAATAAGTTTACGAACAAATATTCACTTTTTATTCTCTTTTATACTTAAAAAAATAGTTTAAAATGTTATGTTGTGACAATGCTAAAAATATTTCTTTGGGCTCAGACTTGCTGTATTTCACATGAAACCTCGTTTAAAACTAGATAAATTTATCTTTGGTTGGATTTTCTTAAAGCGATGTACCTAATTAAAGAATTCAAATTTTTAGATCCTAGTAAGCGATTTTACCTTTCACCTTCATTTTGGGGTTTAAGGCATGTTTTTAAAGAAAAAAACACGTATTAAATAATTATAGATTTCTGGGAGGACTTTTTACTTCAACTATTTGATTTTTTTACATCTATTATTTGTTGTTTAGGCCTACATTTGTTATATATATATATANATTTGTATAATTCTGACATGTGAGATTGTGTATCAAATTTATACCTTTTCTTCAACATGAATCAATTCCCAATATTGTTGGAATTTTCTCACCAAATAGGTGCAAAGTTTTGCGGCACATACTTATGGTGTTGTACTCTCACTTTAAATGAAAACATACACTCGAGATATGTTGCTTTGTGTATTATTATTATTATTATTATTATTATTATTATTATTATTATTATTATTATTAGGACCGCATCTTACTACCCGTTCGGGCTATACGCACTTACGCTAATGTGTAATGGTAGGGTGATTGTGAGATGAAATGGAGGACCTACAGTTTAACGTGGAATCCGAACCACGGTGGAGGCCTGGCTTCCCCACATTCACAAGATGTCTTGTCAGCATTTGTTATAAAGTTTGGTTCTAAAGTTTTTAAGCGATGGTTTTGGATTTTTTTCCTTTTTTTAGCACCTTGTTCAGGCTCTACGTATTATGTACTATCACGCTAATGAGTTAGGGATGAGGAAGGTTGAATTTATAGGAAGTGTGCTCATACTTGCGGGGAGGAACTGTGGTTAAACCATTTGGTAAAAACCACCCTCAGTACACCCAACCGGTATTCGAACTCTGATCTCCCCGTCATCTGCAGTTTAGTATATTGCTAGAGTGATTCCTTTGAGTCCACGCATCTCAAACTCGCCACCCATGGCTTTGTGCGGCTTGTAGAGCTTATGATGGACCATCATGCACTGTGACCGTATGTTTCTATTTATAAACGTCGAAGAAATACAACGTTTTGGAATGTGATATTTGGGATTTTGGCATAATTTGTATAATTCTGACATGTGAGATTGTGTATCAAATTTATACCTTTTCTTCAACATGAATCAATTCCCAATATTGTTGGAATTTTCTCACCAAATAGGTGCAAAGTTTTGCGGCACATACTTATGGTGTTGTACTCTCACTTTAAATGAAAACATACACTCGAGATATGTTGCTTTAAGTATTATTATTATTATTATTATTATTATTATTATTATTATTATTATTATTATTAGGACCGCATCTTACTACCCGTTCGGGCTATACGCACTTACGCTAATTTGTAATGTAATGGTAGGGGGATTGTGAGATGAAATGGAGGACCTACAGTTTAACGTGGGATCCGAACCACGGTGGAGGACTGGAATTCCACACATTCACAAGCTGTGATTAATACTACGTCTTGTCAGAGGTGAAGGAAGGGTTTGGCAATCAGATAAATCTGTGCCGGAACCGAGGATTGAACCCCGGAACCCCAGCTCAGAAGTCCAACACCTTACCCCCAGACCGCCAGGTCACCAATCAATAGTATTATAAAAATAACTTTAGAATAAGATCTCAAGTCCAACATTAACACTATCCTTGCAAATAAAAAGTTTCAATTATTGTTTTCTATAGGAGCCTTCCTACGCTTTTCTTTTTGCAATAATAATAATAATAATAATAATAATAATAATAAACCTAGTTGGAATTATTTTTTCTCTATATAATTAAACCACTCTTTTTCATTTCTCTTTGAAATTTGGTCTTCTTAGTGCTTAAAATTTTCAATGAGACCCTTGGTTAAACGAATTTGATACGCCTACCTTAGACCTTTAGACCACTGGGTTAACACTCCAACAGCAATTAGCTTAGGCATTAAGGAGGACGAAATACAAACATACATGATTAATTTTATTCTGTGTGTGTGTGGGGGGAGGGGGGGAAGGTTAATTTGACCCTTCTTCCTCTCAGTACGGCCCTATGTTAAATTAGTAGTATTGAGGAGGGCTCAGGGCTGGTATGCTCTTAGAAAACCTGGAAAAATGACTTAAAACCTTTTGGAACATTTTATAAAGTCACAAGAATGCTCAAACATAGTTGCGTTATTTTCAAAATAATAAAAGAGAGTGTAAACTATTAGTTTTGTCATCAATTCATGCGATGTTGCGAAGCGCATTGACGTAATTATTGCCTTTAATAATCATTCTGTCAAGAATTTAATAGAAAATGGCGAAAATAATTAGATATTCTATTTGTTTTTTGTATAAAATACTAGTACAGGAAAAATTCACTTCTTTTAATCTGGAAAAATCAGAGAGATTCAAAACTTTTAAAATGTTTTAACTCTGATGGTTTCTAATAATCTCGAAAGTTACGATCAAATATCATGTTATCGTAGAAACAACCCGATTCCTTGCCAGCCTTAGCCCTTCCTTCGTCACGGACATAGCCTAAAGTCCGTTCACCGTAGGAATTGTTCTCTGAAAGGCCTTTTTCCCTGCCATAAATCTATTATATAGTAGGATATTGGTAGGAAAAAAGACCTTCCATAGAGTAATTCCTACCGTGAATGGAATTTTTTTATACCTTTTTTGCAAGCTAAGACTTAAAGTTGACAGATTTTCTTTTCTACATATACAAATATCTACCCGAACAAGAGAGATTACATTCGACAGGCAGAATTTAAAGCTTTGTAACGTTGTAATAATTACTACGTTTTTTTTGTAAAAAACTAAAATGTATGATAACTGATTGTTAGCTGGCAAGTCTTTGATACCATAATATCGCATTAGCGAAAACAATATAATTACAAATGTTAGGAGAAGTTAATTTTGTTGTTGTAGTTGAAAAAGGAGGGAGGGAGTAGGGAATTATCCTAGTTTATTTCGTTTCCCACGTTTTACAAAGTGGAATCGAGTAGTTGCTCTGGTTGTTGCATCTTGGCTTGTCAGCCTCGAAGGTCGTTTTCCTGTTGATATGCTCAGTGACAGCTCGGAAAACAAGACGCTATTTACTGTGACCAACATTATTTCAGGAATGTGTAAAACCTACTTTCTGCTCCAGTGATTATGTAACTAATTATGTTTTTTTGTTTGCTATCCCCTCCCATTTCTATCATTCTCTCCTCTATTCTCCACGTCAAATTATTACGCCATTGGAAGTATTTTTTACAATCACTTCCGATGAAACCCTAAACCTCATTTCGTTTGTTAAAATAAAGTGTGTGAAATTTATTTGACAAATGCTTTAATCATTTAATTTGTGTTTGTTACTTTTGTTTAAATATATACCAAGTATGCAAGTTTATTCATTCAGATTATTATATAAGTTTTCGCTGATAAAGATATTAACAAAATATCGAGAAACTTAACCAAAGTATTTATAAATGATGCACATTTTAACGAACAAATAAATATTGTCATGTCATAGTTTTATATTTGAGTACATTTTATAAGGATCTTCGGAAGCTCTTTATATAAAAGGGGGGCTTGGGGCCCTTTTCTGAGAACATTTAAACCTTTGGTTACTCATGAAACAGTTTTAGCGGATTGGACCAAGATGGAAGAATGTAAATACTTTATACCATCTTCAATATTGTGTTACCCGGCTCGGTGGCATAGTAAGCTAGTCATGTTGAGCTCGACCGCCGAGGACGGGGAGATTGAGGTTCGAATCTTGGTCGGGTGAAATCGTGGTGGGAGGAAGCAAGGTGAAACCATCCGGCCCCTAAAACTCGTCCGTTTCTGCGCATGACGTCAGCTTAGGGCGACTTACTTTACTGCGAGCATTGGCGCTGTGACACATTCTCAAGTAAACTTTAGGTTTCAACCATATGCCTTAAATAAATCACTACATAATGACGTAAAAGTGTGTAGAGATCTTTTAGAATATTTGTAGCAAGAATAATATTGGTGTGAGATAATGAAATTGCATATATTTTAACATTATTATTCAAAGTGAACGAACTTGTTAATTTTATCAAACAAGGAAAATAAAAATAAAAATAATAGATTAATATTTTAATAATCAAAATATTATGATACACACGTCAAAGAACATTTGTTTCAGTAACTCCATCAATATTAAATTTAATTAAATTAAATTATGAATTTCAAACAAAACCCTTTACTTGAGCGAATAAAGCATAAGATAAACTTATATTATTTACAACAGAAAAACACCAAATAAAATATTTCAAGCCACTATCAAGTAAACAGCTATTCCTTTGTCATCATAAACACCTATTTTATATATGCTATATTAGGGCCACCCACATCTCTTTAGAGTCTTTTTAAATATCTGATTGGAGATTACTGTTTTTCCTTTCTCATATAATTTAAATTCGTGCAATCGTGAACATTTTCAACCTTGACATTTTGATGAATCTTTGCATTTAATATGCCCCTAACCCAAAAAAATGTGGAGTTTACCATTATGTATGTCCCTGGGTATTGATCCTAAAATATTTAATGAATTTTATTGAAACTTGAAATTTATATTTAATATAGCTGTACTTCAGGATTCTTATACAGCTGTTAGTTCTTAAAATAAGAGAAATTTACTGAAAATTGATTTGTTTGGATTTCAATTTTCTTTTTACAAGTCGCTTTAACGATTTCGTTCAAAATTGATATCTAATGAATGTGTACCTGATAATAAACACTGAATACTTGTTTTTCGGGTAAAAGTTCATTTATGGGCACTTTAATAGTGAGTAATGACTAATTTCTTACAAATGGATTTATATTTCTGTATTTTTGTGTAGAATATAGTAATATACGACACTGCAAAGACTTCTGGAAATCTTCTTCGGCAAAATGATCAGAACAGATTGTGGAATAAATAGTCTAATTAAACGAAGAAATAATTTTCTAAATATAAAAATAAAATATATATTAAGGGAAAATTATTAAAGTATCTTAAATATTTTAACAATACTCTTATAAATTTAAAATATTAAAATACAAATTCTTATTTTTACTATACGTCCATCTGTGTTATACGCATTTATTTACACAAAATAATATGGATATGAGAAATGCAAGATTTAGAGGAAATTTACTCTCATTTAAATATGAAGAGAGGACGAAACCATCTATAAAAACCACTCTTATCACACTCGGCTAAGAATCGAATCCCGACCTCCTGACTAGCAAACAAAAGTATATTAGTCTGATGCTTGGACTAAGTCCACATGATCATCTATGCGTGTCAAACTAGACATTCAAATTACTTGGGACATCTCTTTCAGTGGTTTCCAAATTTAAAATGCCAGAAGTTCACAGTTGAATCACCGAGTCTAGTGGCGGACCGCAACATATCAGCTAATTTTTGTCAATCTATGCAAAAATTAGAAAAGTTATTTAATTGTGAATCAAATAAGACTTGATCATTTAAACATGTTTAATTACATGCTAAATTAATTTTCTGACAAAAATATACGTTTTGCTAAGTCAATATAATATAGAAAATGTGAGGAAGAAATTATTTGGAAGCTTAATGTATTTATTCCCACGCTAGTCAACACTTTCCGTTTCTCGGATGAAGACACCGAATTTTACAAAATATATTACTTTCGCAAGAAACTTTGTGGTCCAGTATTTGAGAACCCCCGATCTAGAGCAATAACTTAATATTGTTGAAATGAAGAAAAACCATGTAAAGCTTGCTTATTATAAGCGTAGTTGTAGAAGGCTTAAAATTCCTATTAATAAAATACAAGCTACACTGTTAATAAGCTTTAATAATAAATTTGTGTCCACTTTTACAAAAAAAAGCATCTACAAAAAATAATATTTATCCACCCGCATCGACGGGAACGTGTTCAAAGCCAACAGTCTTATCTAGTTTGGTTTGTCGGTGATGGGGAAATTGGGTCTCAAATATCAACTGGGCTTACTTACCTTGTTGTTCATAGATGTTTTTCCATCCTCCCTCCACGCAAGTTCCTTCCTTATTATTTTAAATATGTTGACTATCTGAACAGGTGAAAGAATGAGGCTAACATTATTTTTGTTTATAAATACAGATCTACTAATATTAGTAAAATAGTGGGAACTTACGCAAAAATACTAACAAAATAAATTATTATGTTTACCCGCTTCAGTCGTCGAATCCTAGAAGTGGGAAAGGGGCCCTTTCCTAAATGGTTTTCCACTCTCCCTCCACGCAAATATGGGTACATTTCCGCTAAATTCAACCATCTTCACCCCTAGCATATTTGCGTGGTTAAATATACGTATAGCTCAAAAGGGTGAAAATACATGTTAACATAAACACATTTATTTAAAAATATCTTCTACATGATTTTGATTTGATTAACCGCGATTATAATAGTTTGAAGACGCCGTAATGCAGCTTATTATTACTATCAAACTATATTTAATATTTTAATAAATGTTTGTATAATTTATCTTAAAGCATCCAACGTTGCAATATTATACTTGTTAATATAGTCAGAGAAAATTACTTACAAGTTTTCAAATTAAATTTATCCTCCCTCTTACATGCTACTATCCACTTTCTTTTATTAAGTTCATCCTTTGGAAAACTAAAATATTCAATATTGCCGCCAATCTTGGCACGATGTCTTCTTTATAAAACATTCAAACCCACCAAAGAGGTGGTATACTTGAATTGTTTCCCTCAAGTTGTCCCTTCTTCAGCTACCCGACCCCCCGAAGCTGACGTCACGACAAGAAGGAAGGAGTGGGAGAACATGCGCTTGGTTTCACCTTCTACTACTTCACACCTGCACACCACGGGCTGAACTGGGGTGTTTTTTCCTGAATGGTTTTCCACTCTCCCTCCACGCAAATGCGGGTTCACTTCTACTAAAAATGCAACCTTCCCTATTTCTAATCCATTAGCGTAATTGGTTCTTAAGCGTACAGCCCGAACGGATTGTAAGACGCGGTGCTAAAAAAATATATTCCCATTTTCTTGAAAGACTTCATTATTACAAGTAATCAAAACAAACTTAGAGTTTCTAAGTAACGCTGTCCATTGGTGCATGTAGTAGGAGGATTCTGGTGGTTTAGACGTACCTAACGCTTACTAAAGTTATGTGATCCGCAACTTGAACTTTTGATAGCTATTATAAATACAATAAATTAATACTAATTAAATAGTAAAACGATATAAATGTAGACACGGGAACAAAATGTGTTTATACTTTGTAAAACTTTCTTCCAACTGCACTTTTTAAACTTTTATTTCAACCCGAGTCCTACTAAAGCTTCTCTTGCGTTTATTACACATGTAAAAAAAAACTTGTTTGTTTCTGACGTATGGACTTTTTAAAATGACCTAGAACCTGTGCTTTAGGGTTGGCATTAAATGTAGCTAGAGTGTGGCTATGGCTATAGGTTTCTCTTCAGCCTTCCTTGGCTACTTAGAAAGGGAACACATTTATATCATAAGTGTTAATAGTTACACAGAGAAAGTGTGCCACTTTACTTTTACTGGCGGCTTTTAATGTGCGCTCCCTAAATAGGGCTATTTATGTTCACTTGGCACAACTAGTAATACACACTCAATTCTAGAACCAAATATCCTAATATAAGATTCGATGGTTGAACGGTCCAAGGCAACGATTTTTAACCTTTTCAACTAACGGCGCATTGAACAAGACACTAAAACTGTCAAGGCACATCAGTTTTTTAAGTAGAGATTTTATAATTAAAATAACGAGTATTAAGATTGTGTTCAAAATTACATAGCTAGAATTCAAGTATTAATTGTGTTATTTATAAAAACATAATGTTGGTCGTGGATTTAAAATGATTTATTTTTACTCAAACCTTTTCTCGCATCTTTTTGATCTTACTCCAAACTTCCGCGAAACACCGGTTGAAAAACGCTAGTCTAAGGTGTCACTATCGTAATAGAGTGGACTGCCAAACGATGACTGGGAGATAGAATTTCGAATCTCAGTTCAGTGAACTGAGGTGTTGTTTTTTTCCTAAATGCAAATTGGGGTGCAATTCTTCTAAATTAATTCACCCTCCTGTCTAACACACTCGTGTGTTTTTTCTAAGCGTGTGGTGTATTTGACCGTGTGAGAGATACAGTATCTATTTCGGTTGCCGTGTATGTAGCCTTTTAGTCGCTCTGCGGGAACAGAACAATGTCTACACGTCATACCCGCAATGAGATGACGTCATGACAGTGATTATGATGGTGTGGAGCCAGTGTAAAGCTTAACCCTAACTAACCAGACCAAGGTGACAATAAGAACAGTTTCCCTTCCGAGAAAAATACCTATGGTACCACCGGGAACCAAACCTAGGCCCTCTAGATAAGTAGTTAAGGGTTCTGACCTCGGGAACCAAACTTGCGCCCTCTAGATAAGTAGCCAAGGGTTCTGACCTCTAGGTCAAAAGGCCGGTCATATATTGGCCTAACTAGTACATATTCGTTCAACCCGAACGTTTAGTAAGATTCGGTGAGAGGGAAAAAGGTGATACGTGTAAAGTTACGTTCTCTACTGGGGAGTGTTTGTTGGAAGCCCCTAGTTGTGGAGTCAAATTGTAGGGTAGTTGATTCTCTCCTCGTGAAACCCCAAGTTGACGAAGTCAAATTGTGAGAATACTTTATATCCTCAAGTAAAGTCCTGATTTGGAGTCCGGTTTTAATGCTACTTATGTGTGAAGAACTTGTTATTCGGCAGCTTAAGTTAGACAGCTTAACGCGTCGCGGACTGAATATGATAATTGGAATTGATTTAGTATGGACCGCTTTTCTGTAAGATTGTGAACGAAAAAAAACAAAAAAAACCAACAGATATTAAACTTTCGTGGACCGTTCTTTTAGTAAGGTTGTGAACAAAATGAAGAAAGGACCCCTATTTACGGGTATATTATTCGAAAGAAATCCTTCTAGAGTCTTCCTACTACTTTCTTTCTTTAAGTTGAAACATGTTCTATTTGTTCCAGAAGAGAAGGGGTAAGTGGTTATATTTCACAAGTATTTGCAATAAGGGTGTGGGGCTATTACACAAAATAAAATATAAGCTGACGACACATTTGTCGTAAACAAAACAAAAAAATTATCACCCAGGTGGTATATGAGATTTCCTAACACATGTGGATGCGTAGAGTTTTATATTTTGAGACTATTCATTAATTTGAAATATATTAAGGGGATGAACTGTTGATTTAAATTATGTTGAAATGTAAAATATATTTAATTTCACACGCTTCGGTGGCCTCATGGTCTAAGGAGCTACTGTCACAATATACTAGCCTGCAGATGATGGAAAGATCGTGGCTAGATCCCGGTTGGGTGTACTGGGGGTGGTTTTTCCTAAATGGTTACCCGCTCTCTTTCCCCACTCAAATGCATGTACACTTCCTCTAAATTCGACCTTCCTCATTCCTACCTCATTATCGTAATTAGTTCTTGAGCGTATAACCTTAACGGGTAGTAAGATGCGGTGCTAAAAGATATGAAAAAAGTTAGGTTTTTTAGAAATCCCCTCTAATTGATTTAGTCGGCGCCTGGGATCAAATCAATTCAGCCTGCCTTAAGGTAAGCTTCCACTCGTCCGCATCGCACGGGTTGGATTTTTGAATTCACTGCATTATTTTTAAGGAGTCTGCGCCCACTGATCCGCATCGTATGCATCGGACATCGGCAATGCCGATGGAATTCTGTGAAGCAGATTAAAATGCGATGTGGAACAGTGGACGCTTACCTTTAGGGCCCTTTTATGAACGCGATTCGTGTCGTCCGACAACTGACGGCAAAAACTCGTCCGTTTTATAAATTATTGGGAACAAATGGATCCTTTTATGCTCTGTCTTCCGAGTTATTTGTCGTTGCGATTTTAAGAACGTGTTGTCGTGCCCTAGAAGTCGCATGCGGCAAAAACTCGCCCGGTTTCTCTATAAACATGGCGTTTAATGGTTACTTTTATGCAAACGCGTGAGCTGTGTGTCGTCCATTCTCTAGAAATCAGTGCAGACAACCTCTCCTCTCTTGTTGGCCAGTTGTTTGAAGGGTTTCGGCAAGTGGCGTCGTACAACTGTGTTGAAGCCGCACTAAATGTGGCCTTTAGCTTTATAGAATGGTTCTTCGGAACTTTACCACTAACTCATCAAACAATATAATACACATTATATAATAATTGAAAAACTTGTCATGGTCGTCTCTTAATTTTCATTGCTGACTACGTATTTTGCTATCATTGTTAATGTGATGGACGTCCCATCTTTTTTTTTCGTATTTTTCATGAGGTGAACAGATAAGCATCGTACAACACGCTCGGATCCATCCATCTTATACTGAAAGACATTGGCAACACTGATAAAATGTTTTCTTAACACC
>CABFOW010002057.1:79707-113266 GCA_902141385.1 Timema californicum | reverse complement strand
TGAACCCCGGCCGCCAGCACAGAAGTCTGACACCTTACCCCTAGACCGCCAGGTCACCTACATGAGAATTATTAAACTCGTACTTAGATTTTAGTTCACTTTTTATTCAATGCATAGGACTAATATTCTCGCAACTTGTCTTAAGAACCCACACAAGTATTTTTTATTCTTTTATTATCTGTATTTTGCTTGTTTCTTCCAGCAACTAAAGAGAAGTTCTCTGGGTTTTCCAGGTGGGTGTAAATCCGGTAAAAAAACCTGTTCTTAGCTCAATTCCTGTGTAATGGTGTTAATTTTCCACCTATATAAGATAAGTTTAGGTTTTTATATTAAACAATTGATACTAAACATCCACCAAATAAATTGAATAATAACTTTAACTGTGCTTGTCCATAGGCCTACTTACATTTTTTAACTAAACCTTTATTAGCTGCTTATGTGTTATTTTACTATGACACATGCAATTTTAAAACATATATGTTTATTTTCTAATGTTTCTTACTACCCATTAGGACTATACTCAAACAAATATATTGAAATATTTATTTATAAACTGGTGACCTGGTGGTCTAGGGGTAAGGTGTCAGACTTCAATGCTGGCGGCCAGGGTTCAATCATCGGTCCCGGCAAAGATTTATCTGATTACCAAACCCTTCCTTCACCTCTGACAAGACATCTTGAGAATGTGAGGAATGCCAGGCCTCCACCGTGGTTCGGATCCCACGTTAAACTGTAGGTCCTTCATTTCATCTCACAATCACCCTACCACTACACATTATTGTAAGTGCGTATAACCCGAACGGGTAGTAAGACGCGGTGCTAATAATAATAATATTTCTAAACTCAATAGAATACTTACTATTAAATAGCTTACACTTAGCCACGTAGAAGTGATGTAGGTCTAGTCGTTTAGAAAATAAAAATAGTTGGGCCTTTTACCAGTCACGAAACCTATTTTTTTATGACTATATAATATATTCTAAAATATATATTTTTGTGATTTAAAACACCACTATCAAATTTCTCGATTCTGTTACAAATTCATTCGTAATCACGCAAATTTACAAAGGAAATAATTATAATATTATCCTTTAACATATTATACATAAATCCAAACTACAATCCTAGCTGTTTTTGTAGCTATATGTATTTATTTATATATCAGAGCAAATATAATCATAGCTTACTTACTTTGGTGGCCACATGGTTTAAGGAGTCACTCTCGCAGTAGACTAGATTGCTGACAACAGGGAGATCAGTGTTCGAATCCTAGTCGGGTGTATTGAAGGTGGATTATGCTAAGTGGTTTTCCACTCTCCATCCATGCAAATGCTGGTATACGTCCTCTAAATTAGATATTCTTCATATCTAGCTCATTAACATAGGCTAGCTAATAGGCTACACGATATGTAGACCACTAACTAGCATACGTTACTCATACTATACGTATAACCTAAACAAGTAGTAACACGAGGTAAAAAGCACTAATAACTTAAAGATTGGGTATTTCTGACTCGGAAATAATGGCTAACATTTGCTAAGTTAAGCTAAAATAATGTATTAAATAACAAAGCTACTATATTTGATAATTACGGATACAACCGCATCTAGATATATTATTCTTTGAATGTAAAATTATATCTAGACACGGGAATCGAAAATGGGACCTTTGGTTTAGTACGCCAATACTATAACCGCTGAAATATTCATGAATCATCCAGTGCATTGGTTCATTCCTCACTCATATTATATGGCAGAGTCTGTAATGGACGTACAGAAATCGTCAACTAGATAACGTCCATCACCGACTATGCCTTAAAATATGAGTGAAGGATGACATTGGGCACGTGATGTTTCCTGGATAGCTCAGTGGTTAGAGGATAAGCGTAGGAAGTCAAAGGTACCAGGGTCAATTCCAGGTGTCGTTTTTCATTTTAAAGAATGTAAACTAATGTGTAAAGTATATTGCAGGGTTCACAAACCAACGGCCCGCGGCCCGCAATAAAATTGATAACCTGACAGGCCCACCTGCCTGTGACACTTTTAGCTCTTTGCTCGTCCGGCAGTCATACGCGCACTCTAACAATAAGTTTCCAGTTGATTTATTGTTATGAAGCAAGAGTTGAGTGACCATTTTATTGTTTAGGAGATGAAAGTCAGGTATAATAATGGTATTGTTGATTGACAGCTACCAGTCTACACAATCCTCCCTTTTCAGGTAGCACCTTGCACTCTTTTCACTGTGAAACTTCAGTGTATCAGTGGAACAAATGGGCCCAACGTGAATCAGAACATAACTAACGATTACAAATTACATATTTTGTTTCTTGCCACCTTGTCTTATTGACTATTCAGGTTTTACGCTTATGAACCAGTTACCCTAATAGTTTTAGGGATTAGGAAGGTTGTATTTATAAGAAATGTAACCACATTGGCGTGGAGAGAGAATGGAAAACTATTTTGGATAAACAGCCCTCAGTACACCCAACCGAGATTCGAACCTTGATCTACCCGTCATCGGCAGTTTAGTCTATTGTGAGAGTAGCTCGTTTGACCACGCGGCCACTGAAGCGGTAAATAATTACAATTTAATATGTACGTAGTTTTGAAAAGCAAAAAAAACAACCATTATACTATTTCGTAGTGCTATACTTTTATAATCTTTTAAATACTTAATTGTGTAAATATATATATATATTTATTTATATATATATATATTGTATATTATAATATAATATTGATTTACAGATTTCGTTGACCCAATAATTTTAAATATATAGCATCATATAACTTGTGTAGAACATGTTAAGTAGGAACGTGGACTAAACGTCAGGCTAGTCTGGCCCTGTTTTCTGCTGTTGGAGAGATCGGGGTTTGATTCCCAGATAGATATACTGAGGGACATTTTTTCTCAATTGACACCGTCAGAAATAACGAAATAACTTGAACAAACATGTTTGTATGGACTTTGGCCTTTCGACTAACTTGAGTTTGAGACTACTGGTCTATAGCACCACTGTCCAAATGACGTGTATAGCGTTTTTATCACAGCGTCTTACTACCCATTCCTGCTATTTGAATAATATGATAATTACATGTACTCTAATGTGGTTGGGATGAGGAAGGAAGCATTTTGGAGTTAATCTACCCACAACTGCGTGGAAGGAGGGTGGGAAACCATTTAGGAACCACCCTCATCCACCCTTTCTCTAATTCTAGCACTATAGTGAATCCGTAGACCACAGTGTTTTTCAAACTGTGGTACGCGCTCCCCTAGAGGTACGAGAATGGTTTTAGGGAGTACGCAATTCACCGCTGAGTTTTATTAATCATTAAATAGTCCATAATAGTAGCGAGTCTGATAAACAAATTACTGTATATTTTAACAAGATGCTATGGACTTTTATAAGCCTTTCTTTCCCTCTGTCTGAGCTTTGTTTAACTTAAGACAAAAAAATATAGTATACAATTTAAACGACCATTTATGTATACACAACATGATTTCATTAAATTTTGGCAATACCGTATTTAATATCGTTTACAAGATAGACGGTACATTTTTCGTTGTTTGTTTTTCTTGTGTAGATATAAAACGGATACTTTAGCTAAGCAGTGGCCCCAAAATGGATAGGTGACTGGAGAGAGTTTGAGAAACACTGCCCTAGACCATGTGGCCGTTGAAAATGTTATTATTATTATTATTATTATTAGCACCGCGTCTTACTACCCGTTCGGGTTATACGCACTTACGCTAATGTATAATGGTAGGGTGAATGTGAGAGGAAATGAAGGACCTACAGTTTAACGTGGAATCCGAACCACGGTGGAGACCTGGCATTCCTCACATTCACATGATGTCTTGTCAGAGGTGAAGGAAGGGTTTGGTAATCAGATAAATCTTTGCCGGGACCGAGGATCGAACCCCGGCCGCCAGTATAGAAGTCTGACACCTTACCCCTAGACCACCAGGTCACCCCGTTGAAAATGGTCATCACAGTTTAGATAAGATTTAATTTTATACAGTGTATTAATTCACCACTATATTCAATAACTTCAAAATATTTTGGACTGATTTAAACACGTATGTTTATCTAGTGTAACTAGTTGCAGATATGCACTTACACTTATTAGTACATTTTGTTAATTAATGTAGCTTAGCCCAAACATGAAATAAATATGTTTTCTTTAATATTTGAAAGGTTTTGGATATTGAAATAGAGCTATCAATAAAAATTAATAAAATATATCTATTAAAATTAAAATTAAATTATTAACAAATTTTTTAAATAGAAATCAACCTCAATTTATTTATTTTTGTAAAACCTTAACAGTCCTTTAATATTAATGAAAAAACAAATTCTACTTTTAATTTTTAAGGGATATGCATTCAAACTACACTCAACTTTTCTTACGGATGGACATATTGTGTGTAAGCTAGAAAAATTTACTGGATCTACTAGCACGTATTTATACAACAAGTGATGGGATTAGTAGATGTCACTTTTGAAATAAACCGTCCCCGTGGTGACCATATTGCCTAGTGCACTTGGCTACGAGCCCAGAGGTCCCGGGTTCTATTCAGGCTGGTACCTTGGCTTAAGTTAGGTTTAGGTGTTTCCATTGGTTCCACCCAATTATATTCACTAACACCATCATCTCATCTCATCGGGACATGGAAAGGATGTACAATTAGTATATTCAGGCGTCTCTTGGGCAACGGTACATTAGTACTGGCTAATCTTTATACTAATGGGCTACGATTAATGTGCCCAGAGGTGCAAAATATATATTTTAATATATATCAATTATAAAATAAAATAATTAAACTAATATCGTCCAACGTTATTAATATTGACCAATTTTAAAGATACTCAAAATGTCCATTCGTAATAAAACCAAACTATAAGAGCATTCAGCACTTAATAAAATAGCCCAGGGTCTTACTTTTCCAGCCTCTTTTAATCCAAGCAAAAGTGTTACATCAAGGATCAAGATTGTTCATCGCAATAAATCTAAGTTGGAAACTCTCTCTTTTTATATTATTTTCTCTCTTCCCTTCTCACTTTTGCTCACGCCAGTATTAATCAAACTTACTCTTTCTAGAATTTACTTAGAACGAAGTGGTCAAAAGTTTTCCGTCCTAAAGGCCAAATTTGATTGTCAGTTGGTACCGTGGGCTGAAGATACTCGCCTATTTAGTAATCTCATTGGTCTACAAACAACACTTAATAAACAATTATTTTCATTACTTATATATATCGTAATTTTATATGACAAAACCTTTTAAATTTAACTGTAAGAAAAAAAAGTAATTTCTCAAAAATAAATGATGAGATATGCATACACAATTTCATAAAACAACTTAGCATTATAACTATACTAGCTTTTACCCGTCGCGGCTTCGCCCGCAATAATTGATAAAATCTTTTAATTTTTAACTAAACTGTTTTGGTCACGAATCAAACTTTATTTTTTTCAAATATCTATGAGTTTTTCTCAGTTCTAGCTGTAAATCATTTTTCCCATATTTTAATTTTCACTTTTAAATATTTCGTGATAAAAGAAATATATATTATTTAAGTTATCAATTATAAATTTAAATTTTTACCTTCATAATTAGTAAGATAAATAAATAAATGAAATAATATTTTTTTCGAACTACGTATCTAAAATCACATAATATTTATTATTTATTAGTATGAAACTAAGTCACACTAATTATTAATTACTTTAATTAAAACATATTAAATCCCAAATTCTTAAATAACATAATTTCAATCGCATTTTAATAATATATTTATTATTATTTAATATCAAAGGTTGAGAATAATCCTATATGTTATTCCAGGACCTACTCTACTAACGTACAAAGTTTCATTCGAATCCGTTCAGCAGTTTTGGCGTGATTGAGTAGCAAACATCCAAACACACAAACTTTCGCATTTATAATATTAGTAAGATATCTATACATATTTTAACAATCAAATAAATACACACAGAAATTCAATTATGACTTTTTTAAATACATAATTTTATTTGAATAATTAGCTATTTTACATCTGCCACAGAGAATTTCCCTCCAAGAAATTGTAAAGGCTACCATTTCACATAAAGCCCGTGGGCTGCCAGTTGGTCCCATTGACGTAGAACATAGTCAATCTATACAAACCATTAAGTATGTACTTTACAATTGAAATAATTTGAAATATAATTTGGAATATATATTCATTTTGTTGTTTTATCTATCATAAATAAATGGTATGGAACTCCGCAAGGACTTTCTCGCTCTATTGTCTAAAAATGGAGATATTCACTAAAAACTCGTAATATATATATATATGGGGGAAAAATATATATACACTAGCAAACCTTAGCATAAATTGCAATCTAATTACGTAAAACATTTTTTGAGTCTCGGTTTTAAATTTTATAATTTTATTTTTAAAGAATATTATTTGTATGTTTAGAGCAATCAAAATGATCAATTTTTTGGTCCACAGGGATCAACAATTCGTATTAAAATTTCGACTTCCTGTTAAAATTTTAACCATTTATTAGGTGTTTCAAATCTTCAGGTCATCGTATTTCTATTAAATTCTTCATTTATAAATTTTGATCAATAAAAAATGTAGATATTGACTATCGAGTCTAATATTAAGGAGATATATCATTGCTGTACAAAACTTTCCCCTAAAAGTTTAGAGGAAAAATAACAAACTTTTTGGGAAACTTACTTACCGGTATCTTTAACTACTCTATGGCATTGGAGAATTATTGCGTTAAAACTTAAATAGTATCGCTTTACAACTTAAGCTCACAAAATTTTATTAATATATTTGTCGATATCTCAGAAACTGTTGTTTTTATAAAAATATATTCCAAATAAAAGTCTTATTTTATATTTAATAGTAATACAATTTTGCAATGATAAGTTCCTTAGTATCTCAAATATTTGCGGAAATACGGAAATATCAGCTTCTGTAAGGTGCTCTAAAATTATTTTTTATAGAAAAATGAAAATAGCCATTTTATTTATAATCTTAACTAACATCTATATACGAAATTAAATCAAAATCTTTAGAGCCAATTTTGAGAAAATCTATTTTTCCCTTTTCGCTTTTTAATAATATCATTTCAATTTTATGGATAAACAGCCACACAAACGGCATTGCAGAAATTAAATTTTAGGGGCCGGGGGGTCATGAGATGTCGACATCCATCAACATGTCGTTGTTTTTTACGGTCATAATCCTTTACATTTAGTGCTCGAAAAGTTAAAATACATATATAATTGCATATACGTTAAAAGTTATTGGTTTTATAAAAATATGTTTCAAATCAAAGATTTGTATTTTAAACATACCTACATATTTGCAATGATAAGTAATTTAATACCGCAAAGAGTTACGGATATATGATAAATAATAAGAATTCACGCATAAGACTGCAACGCTTAATGCCATTTTTACAAAATATTGAAAGTATACATTTTGTTTGAAATATTTATATATGTTCATGAATTAAATTTAATCAAAATCGTTATAACCAATTTTGAGTAAATCTCTTTTTTCTCTTTTTTCTATTCAGTAAACTACCCTTAATTTTAGTGTTAGATATTAAATTCCAAAAAACCCTCGGTACACACTTATGGAAACCCTAGATACCAAGTCTTAGCCCGATCGGTAAAATAGTTTAGGCTCTAATCTGAGCTATAGACAGACAGATGGTAGAATATTCAAAAAACACTTTTTTTTTATTCGGGGAGTCATGAAACGTCAATGTTCATCAAAATCTTGAGTTCGGTTTTTTAGACGATCACGATACTTTCTCTAACTGTAAGATAGCGAGAAAGTAAAAATTGATGGAACCCAGCAGTTTACACATACTTTTTATTCACCGAGTGCAGTAATATGAGACTTTTACTTTCTCGCTATCTTACAGGTAGAGAAACTATTGTAATAATACCATAGAGAATCCATTTTAGACTCAATAGTCAATATTTATATTTTTTATTGGTCAAACTTTATAAATGAGGAATTTAATAGCAATGCGATGGTACTAAGATTTGCAACACCTAATAAAATGTCGAAAATGTTAACCGGAAGTCGAAATTTTAAATACGAAGTGTTGACCCTTGTGGACCTAACATTGATCTTTTTTTATCGGTCCAAACATACAAACGAGTACATTAATTCTTTAAAAACAAAATTATAAAATTTAAAACCGGAACTTAAAAAAAAATACATAAGGATAGTGCAATTTATGCTTGGGTTTTCTAGTGTATATTATTTCGTTTCACATATATTACGAGTTTTGAGTAAATATCTCCATTTTCAAACAATGGAGCGAGAAAGTCCGTGTGGAGTTCCGTAACATTATTTTTTTTAATCCCGACGAGGGAGTAAAGGCTTTTTATTTAGTGATGTGAGTATAATATAGAAAACCAATCCACACCTAATCACCACCTTGCCTTCAGAAGTTGGCAGAGGCTGATATTTAGCCGTCAATTACTCGTATTAATAGCAAGCGTTTAGACCCAGTTGACCAGAGATCGATTAGAGTACGAAGTAGCCAAATGTGGATGTAATAATGTGTGTCTATTATAGAGGTGTAGGTGAGAAAGTCCATCGTAAATCAAGGCCGCATACCAAAGGAAAAAACTGACAGAATTTTAAAGACTAAGTTTAGTTTCATTCCATTTATTCGTGGTAGTTAACGTACCTTTTGCACTGAATGATTATATCAGGACACGAAAATTTCTATGGGCGATAACGAAAGAGCCTACAATTTTTACCAGGAAGTTATTTTCTCAAACCTTCCAGATGTATTTTACATGCCACAATTGACATGGGACCACCGGCTTTACTTTACCTTTCGCTCAAGAAAGATCCGTCAGCACCGGTTGGGTTTGAACCCACGAACATCGGGTCCTGATGCAAGTGCTTTACCCCTGAGCCACCAAGGTCGACACTAAGGTCAGTATTTTATAAAGAATTTGTGTTAGGTATTTTAAACATAAATTAAGGGCACAGGGTTAAAAGAGGGAAAGTCCCATTTTAACTCAAATTGATTTAGTGCTTCCATCTGTTAGACAATCATGCGACCTTATTAATGCACTTTAGATTGTGGTTAATAGAGGTCTCTGTCATGTTTAAATTAATTTAACCAAAATTTGGGGTCTTTATGGGGTCTTTATGGGGTCTGAGATATAAAAAATCGATCCTAAAAAATGTGTGTAATTTACCTTTCACCTTTTTTGCCCTGTGCCCTTAACATTTAAGCCCCTGTTATTTATATTTTTTAAGCCAACCCGTCCTTTAAGGTGGCGTTATGATTGGATGATTGTTTGATTATGTAAAAAATGTTATTCTGACAGGGATATGAACACCAATAATTAGGATTTACGCACCAAATGACTAAGCTAACCTGCATCTCCTCCGTGTTAGTGTTTCATTCGTCGATATACATCTCCAAACGTACTGATGTAGTACCACCATTTGCTATAAGAGTGCATGACATTAAAGCAATTACTTAAAATTTCATCAAAATATTATTTTAAATGCACTTTTTTAATGTAATATACCTACCACGTACAAATACCGAAAACTCCATAGTTTATAAATCACCGCTGTAGGACAGTGCGCTCTTGTATCAAGTGGTAGTACTACTATAAATCTATGTCAATGAACTTAGAGGCTTATATAGTTATATAATATATATATTATATTTTAGCACCGCGTCTTACTACCTGTTCGGGTTATACGCTTTAAGTACTAATTACTCTAATAGATTAGGAATTGGGTAGTTTGAATGAGAGGAAGTGAACCCTCATTCGCGTGGAGGGAGAGTGGAAAACCATTTAGGAAAAAACACCCCCAGTTCACCCGACCGAGATTCGAACCTCGATCTCCCCGTCCTCAGCAGTCGAGCTTCAACACGACAAGCGCATTAGCCAACCACGCCACCGAGGCGGGTCTTATATAGTTGAATGATATCATAATCAGGGCTAGATCCCATATATGGTCTGATTTTGGTAGGGAGAACAGTCGAAGTTAGTTACTAAAGTTACTAAAACAATGTTAATTTTTTTCATACATAAATTAATTATATTTGCAGCTTCCACTGTTTATAGATATTATCAATACATATAAAATAACACAAATAAAAAGTAAAATGTTATTAATATCAGTCGCAAAGAAATATGTTTGAGTTTTTTCTACTGTTCTTCCAACCTAAATAAAAGTATAGCTTAGTCGGTAAAGTGGTCGATATGTAAAGCTGGACCAATAGGTTTCAAACCCTTATTTGGGTGATATACTATTTTTTTTTTACCAAACTAATCTACCTTATAAAGTATATGCATATTTATTTAATTTTAAATAATTAAAAAAAATATCTTTGATTAAACCGTAATGTAGAGCTTCACCATACCTTTGGTAAAATATGTTTATACAATAAGCATTCCTCTCCCTCTGATTTTCAAGGTTATAAATATAATGGTTCATTTTGATGCTAGATATCAGCGTATGGTTTTCACAAGCCTAAATATGCCCTAAAATTGGTTTTTTAATACTTAATAAAGTAAGGATGGCCTTTTTTTTACCCGAAAGATAATTAATTATTATCTAAACAATACAAATTTCTCCTTCAATGAAAGTTATCAGTCCAGGAAATGTATTTTTCTCCACCAAAGACCATCGACGAATTGAGAAGTAAAATAGATATTTTTTGAAATAGCTATTATGACAGAAATACTGTGACAAAGGTAAATATCTAAAATAAAATAAAATAATTGAAACCTTAAGGGGACCTCCCCGGTAAGCGAGGAGAAATTACCAGGCACACGTTCAGTTTTAACACATATTTAATTCTAAAAAGCGTTTTATCTAACAAATCAAAACATTCCAACAGAGATCATCTCCCTTAACAAGTCTATATTTTGAGTTTTATTAAGAGGAAAAAAAGTGGGAAAATTATTTTTTATTTTAGTCTCAACGATTTTTAAGCACATGTGGAGCTATGAGACTAGGCTTGATGAAAAAGGACTATAGACCTAGTCTAACATTAACAAATACAGTAATTCTTTCATAGGATCATGACAGAACACTTGAAAACAATTGAGAGCTAGCAGAGAATTTTCCACTTTACCTTGAGATAATAAGTTTATTATAGTTTTCTTTCGGCTATTTCTTAATGTCATTATAAAGGAAGGTTGTAGATGAAGAACGAAAGGATGTTAGTATAAGCTTAGACAGACTAGTGAAGTAGATCCAGTAAAGAACACAGGCCAATGTATTTTAAGTCGTGTGGACTGGCAGCGATTGATACTTTCTCGCTGACCAAGACGGCTGTCTTGAGTTTTCTTCTCAGTAGTATTTAAATTTGAGCTAATCTTCTACTATTTTACCTTTTTTACTAAGAAAAATATTTACTATTTTTGTATACCAACATTTTACTTTCTATCTAACGAGATCAAATAATTTTATTTACCACAAATCAGGATATATAGATTAAAACGGTGATTTTTCCTTTCTTTCTCTACTATACTGTGGGTTCACTTCCTTCAAACCTCCTCCCCAGTCTTTATTAAAAAGTTTATAATTGCTTAGTTACTAACCCAATACTTAAAAACCAAACACAATATAGATTTCTTTATCGTTTAATCACACATGACGCCTTTTTAACAATGAAATAAGTACAAATCCATTCTGTTCTTGATACTACACTATACTCTTACTGTAAATTCACAACATTACGTAATGAACAGCACATATACCAAAGAACTGTTTGCTTTATTACAGAAACACATACACAGAGCCCCATGTGTTATTTGATTTATAGCAACAATCTCGATTTCTGTGTAGTTTCACTCCCCCAAGAGAAGACGATAAAGATGTTATATAACAGTAATCATCAATTATTTTGTTTTTTCTGTTTTGACTCGTGTAATTGGTGTATTATTAGTTCAAGTCCGTACGTGAGTTCATTTTATTTCCAGAGGGGAAGAATTTCGAACGCTTCACAGAAACGTGATGAACATCTGTAAGTGAAAATCTACATTAGTAAAGAAAAAGTGTTACGATAGTTACAATTGCGTACTTTTTTTTTTTTTTACAAATCACGTAACTATCATCAAAATGTTAGTGTTAAATAGTTTAAGTAGTAAGTAGAGAGAATGAATAGCTGTGCCATAATACGCCAGTCATCATAAAATATAACACCCTTGAAATATTGATAAAATATATTTTATAATCCGTTAGTATACTAATTTTTTATAATTAAATTAGAATAGTATATTTTAGTATTATTTAATATTTAAAATATCATTAACGTTTTGCGAACCACCTCTTACTACCTACCCCTGCTATCCATATGTCTATAATAATGGAGGGAGGATGATAAAAGTAATATTTAGAAGAAATGTAGTCACATTTGCGTGGAAGAGTGGACGTAAACTATTTAAGAAAACCAAAAACTCCTGAGCATAGCCAGTTTGTATTCTAAATCTCAGACTCTTTCTCGCCAGAAAACCAGACAAAACAAGACTAACACCTTAGTTCATGTGTTCATGAATGCAGATAGTAATAATAATCCATAGAATAAGCGTTTTAAATCAAATTAAGTCAGTATTGAACTTTCACATATTGTCAAGATGCAAAAGTCGTAAAAGCCACATATGCTCTTTATGATTCTATTCAAGGAATCAAACAGTTCTGGTTTAAAACTGATAAATGTGGCAACATTGGTAGCTTAGCTTATCCTAAAAGATAGAAGTCTTACCTTGAGTGATTACACTATGACCCTATTCTATAATCTACAGTATAATGGAACCAAGCGAGGTAAGCAAAGCGTACATTCACAAACTCGCAGTTTTGGGTCCGTGACTCTTAACCTACTACGAGCTGTTTCAGTTGTGTTTGAATCATCAGTGTGTGAAGATAAATCATTCACAGGTATGACGCGTGTTGTTTGTTGAACCTTATTTAATGTCCAGGTCACATGCACATTGTCAAATTTTATGTACAAGTCGAATGCGTATTTTAAAATGTTAGTTTCTATTAAAATATCTTACTGTCAAAATAAATATCGGTGTGCCTTTTATAGTTTATTTAGTTCCGAATTAATAAACATCTTATTGATTCTTATTTTAGATTTTGTTTATATAAGAAGTGTTTAAAGAGAAGATGTGTTATGTTCGTTCGGCCTTTAAAAACGATATATTGTTTGTTAGGCCAGACATGATTCTTTAAAGCGTTATGAAGTAGGAAAACATAATGTGCGCATGCGCGAACAAATTGCAAAATAATAATAGCTGACAGTTGTGTTGAGGGGCTATGATTTAGCTCGTAGTCTTGATTGTATATTCTAAAAACATTTGTATGCGGTTTAGTTTGTTTTTCATAAGTTGTTTTTTTAGAGAGTAGTAAATATTTTTATATGATAGTAGCGAATCATGTTTCGTATAAAAAAAAGAGCAAGAAGAACTGTTTAGCGTTCTGTATTCAATAACCCTGCTATAATATCGATCCTTGCGCCGCCCTGTCTCCCTGTACTGTTGAGATTATTATATATCCTCGCCAAAATGTATCGGTTATGTTCGTTAACGTTTATTGCAATCAATAAAATAAATATATATTACAAATTCGTCAGAAAGAAGAAGTGCGGGAAAGGTATCAAAACATCTGAAGCTCGCCTTCACCGCATTCGTGCGAGGTATATATACCTCACTCAGCCTAAATTGCAGCAGTCTTACCTTGACAAATTACACTATGACTCTATCTATCTTGTTAGCCAAACCATAGTGTAACTAAATAAGGTAATATTATTTAAACTGAAAAATAACAATTGGACACGGGAATCGAGCCAGAAACCTTTGGCTAATACGCCAAGGCTCTTTACCACTGAGCTACACAAGAAGCGTTCCGTGTCCAGTGTAATTATTTACTCATATTTTAAGGCAGAGTCTGTGATGGACATGTAGAAATTACCAGATACATATTAATGATCGAATAATATCAGCTATCAGATGAGGCAGCCATCTTGAATTCGGGAGGGCTTTATGCTGCCAATAGTATAATGACAACTGTAAAAATACGCATATCATGATGAATTAAATAGGAAAACTATCTTAGTTGTTAAGTGCGGTTAAAGTCTTATCTAAATATCAAATGCAAGGTAAGTTTATTACCTTTAAGGATAAACGATGCGTACAAACCAGATATATAGAAAACAATACGATACTGCCAGTAGCTAGCCGTTCTTTCAAAAATAGTTTTAACATCTTGTAAACTACAGGATGTTTAACATAGATGAGACTTAGTGGGTAACTAATGGAACTGTGACCTCCTTCAGAAGATGTCCTTGCACACTGATATATTTCTATAACAGGCCCATGGCCGATTAAACGGCCAATAAGATTAAAGATTACATTCGAATCATAAAATATACCATAGTGTAGGTTTTCTACATATTTTATTTGGTAGCAGCGAAATTGGGATCAGTTTATTATTATTTTAAATTCAATATGGTAATATTCTTTAAATATGAAAATATAGTTTCACTAGTCTCAGTTACAATATTTGTTTTTAAGTATAATGTAGAAAACTGCACCATGATGGGACATCTAGTTCAAACTATATTACTTAGATTGGTGACTTGGTGGTCTAGGGGTAAGATGTCGGACCTATGTGCTGGGGGCCCGGGGTTTGATCCTTGGTCTCGGCACATATTTATCTGATTGACAAACCCTTCCTTCACCTCTGACAAGATATGTATTAATCTCAGCTTGTGAATGTGGGGAATGCCAGGCCTCCACCGTGGTTCGGATTCCACGTTAAACTGTTAGGTCCTCCATTTCATCTCACAATCACCTTACCATTACACATTAGCGTAAGGGCGTATAACCCGAACGGGTAGTAAGACGCAGTGTTAATAATAATAATAATAATAATAATAATAATAATAATAAATTACTTAGCTAAGTGAGGTGTTATTTGTGGGGTTAAATGAGCTCTTAGGGATACTGTTAATTAAAACCACTACAAGGAGTTTTCTCATGACCCTAAGATACCTTATATAGCGAAGAGAAGTTTCTTTGAAGAGTAAGTCAGAGCTGTGTGTAGCTTGGCGCAGTTTGTACCAAGTCACATATGTAGCAGAAACACGGACTATGAATGTAAGAAAAACTAGGGAAGTGGAGGCCGCGGGAATGAGGTTTGTGAGGAACATGTTAGCTGTCACGAGGAGAAACAAGATTAGGAATGAAGTTACTTGATTCAGTGGCCGCATAGTCTGTGGCGTCACTATCTCAATACACTAGTTTACTGATGACCAGGAGATCGGGGCTTCGAATCCTGGTCTAGTGTACTGAAAAAGTTTTTTTTCCTAAATAGTTTTTACACTCTCCTTCCACCCAGATGCGGGTACACTTCCTCTATATTCACTTTTCCTCATGCCTAGCACACGTGCGTAATTAGTACATATGCGTGTAAAGTGAACAAGTAATAATACGTGGTGCCAACAAAGAAAGAACGACGTTATCCGTGAAAGAGTGGGAGTACAGGGAGTACATGAGATGGTAGAGGAAGGAGGATTGAGATGGAATGGGGATGTAATGAGGATGAAAAAGGAGATGATATTAAAGATAATGATGGAGACAAGTATGTCTGACAAAACCGCGGGAAAGGCTAAGGGATGGGAGGAGCAGATAACAGAAAGTGTGCAAATCAGAGGAGAAGAATGGAAACGAGAAGAGTGGAGGAAGTATAGAGGAATATGGAGGCAATTTACTATATTTACCTGGCCACAGGCTGAGAACATTTGACGATGATGATGTATGAAAGTGAACAGGACCACCAAATTCAGAAGAATGTGTCAATAGTGCATACTGAAACTCAATGACCACCACGTTGAAATAGTCTTTTGATGAACACACTATGTCCATGTATTTACGACCCCCATGATATTCCAAACCTATCTTTAATATATCATCTAATTTGGCTTTATTCAAAACAGGATATGTCTTCAAAATCTGAAAGGCTTACAACAAATCAATGAGATGTTATTGTCAAATAAATTTAAGGAAATGCTTTATTGTGTCCTGGTAAATTTGGTAAAAAAGTATAAAAGTGTGTTTCATATTAAGAGAAGGTTATTTTCAATTGAAAACTATTTTTTAAACAAACAAAAATTGTTTTACACATTAAAAATACTTATTAAAAATCATCGTAAATTGGCTTACTTTTGACTTAACCTGTACATAAAAGATAATAAAATTTTCCTAGAAACAACAGTAATGATTATTAAGTTATATTATTGGGTACTACAACTGATTGAATATTATGCCTACTTTAAAATAGTTACTTCATAACTTATAAATAAACAAACGTTAAAATAAAACTAATTTCCCCAATAATAAGATTAATAACACAAAATCATTATAACTAGTCTTGTAGTTGGTGAAAAATTCCTTATATCATATTTATTTTACCTCCAAATCACAGGAATTGTGATAAAGTCCACCAATAATTCAAACATTTCATGGTTACTTTTAAAATTTATAATCTAGAACCTTTTCAAACAACCTCGAGCTCTTTATTAATGACCCTGTTATAATAGAACCCATATTTTCGCCGGTCAACGTAAATTGTATATAAATACTACATATATAGTATTAAAATTGCTTAGCAAATAAAATATTCACTCTTTAAATATTCTCACTTAACCATCTAGTGTTAAATGCTTTCAATGTAAATATTTATTTTTAAATGTGTGGTATTTTTTGACCGAAATTAAATTTAAATATCTGCTTAGTTTTTTGTTTGGAAAGAGATTTGACATTCAATTCGGATGTTGAGTGTCTGAAACCTCACTCTCTCAAAATCACTCGTACCCTAACTGGTTTACCCCAACATTAAAACCTAGATGTCGACCTCCCCAAGATTCAAACTTAAGTCTCTCAGAGAAAGTTGATCATTGTCTTAAGCTTTAGGCCCCAACGATATTGATACTGACTCGATCCAACTAAAGTACAAATCATTAAAACGTGCTGAACTCCTCAAAAATATCTTCTTCCTCTCATTATGCAATAACGTAAAACTAGTTTATTTTTAGGGATAGTTCACATTCATTGATATATCATATGGGGGTGGTAACCATCCCTAATGGACTCGACTGTGATTAAAACCTCAACCTCTCTATCCTAGAAAAGGTAGTATATTGTGAGTCTGAAGCTTTAGACTGCGTGACCAGTGTTACGACGTGATACTCAGAACGCCGTTGAAATAACAGACAGTTAAAAAAGTTACAAAGCCTAAGAATACTTTCATGGAGTTGTACGCCAAGCCATATGTAATGCAGTTGTCACTCCAAAAGGTGTAGAGCAGGCATGTCAAATGCTTGGCCCGCGGGCTGCATGTACCCCCCATCCCCCAGAAAAAAGATCTACGGCCCTCCCTATAAACTCTTCCCCCCAAAATTTTTTTTTTATAAAAATTAAAATAAATATTTCTCACTATAATTTTGGATAACTTTCCATAGTCATGGCTTCCGTAATAAATTGTCTGTGGTTATCACTAAACAGATATCTCAGTCCCTGCTACTTTTGACATCGGATCAGCGTGACATAATCACTGTCAGTCGTACGATTAGCATCGTGTGATAGAGTGATAGTTTTGTGTTTTGGCTTTAGTTAAACTAGCATAATATGATAAACAATATGTCGAAGTATATTATCAGTGTGATTAAAATTATATCCATTGAAGAAAAACATCTTACTTACCTAGAGAAATAAGAACTACAATATTTTTGTATCGAAGTAAAGATTAAAATAGTATGCTTCATATATAAATTATATTTCAGTTTGTAGAGGCTACCATCTTAAACGGCACTATGATACAGATCACACATTGAACTATGACCAATATGCTACAAAATTTCGTGAAAAGAAGTTGGAAGAATTGAAATTAGTTCTTCAAAACAAACAAAATGTGTTTACCAAACCTGGTGTAAATAATGCAGCTTCTGTCAAATCTAATTATATAGTATCTGCCATCACACTTAATCACAAGTAAATCCAGACAATTTAATGAAGAGAAATTTATTGCGATTAATTGATTAAAACAATGGAAGCGTTGTGTCCAGAAAAAATAACAAAAATTAGAAGTATAAGCTTACGTCAAAATGCTGATCTAGCAGAATCGATTAAATGGCCTATAATTTAAGAGAACAGTTTAGTTCAATAATATTAAAATTTGAGGCCTACTCTATTGCAATCGACGAAAGTACATTTATTCGAGATACCGTTCATTTGGCAGTTTTCATTTTCGGATGTGACATGAACCTGAAAGTGAAGAACTTTTTGAAGTTCTAAGCATGATATACAACATCTGAAGCTGATATTTTTTTGAAGCATTTATAAAGGCTCTTAAGAAATGTAAACTACTATTGAAAAAGTTGGTTTGTCTTGCGACTGATGGTGCACATGCCATGATGGGTATTACTAACAAAGTTGTTGGGAAACTAAAAGATACAGCCAATCAAAAATGTGTTAATTCTTTTGGACATTTTCATTAGATTATTCACCAGCAAGCATTAAGTTCCAAAGTACTAAATATCGGACAAGTTTTTTGAAGAAAAAAAAGTTGCTAAAATTGTAAATTTTATTCATGCCCGTGGACTTAATTATCGCCAATTCAATTCATTTCTGAAAGATTTATTAAGTGAAGTAACCTATCTTTTTATAAAGACGTTCAATGGCTTTCGATTCATGAAATTTTAAAATATTTCCTTAAATTTCTGGAAGAAATAGTTTTTTTTAACAAAAAATTAAGAATGTATTGAGATAAAATATGGACAGTGAATAAAATATCTGTCTTACCCTGCAAACCTTACACGTAGTCTTTGTCAACTTAATTTTACACTTTAAGGCAAAAATCTCGCTGTTACCATATTAATTGACAAAATTAATGCTTTTAAACTAAAAATATTTCTTTAGCGAAAACAAATAGAAAAATAAAACTTGGATCATTTTTAAAGTTGCAAAACTCTGTTTCTAAAATCCTCTTCATTGAAAATTTTAGTGTATACCCATCAAATACAATTGTTGGAACCCACAGAGTTCGATAAATAATTTTCGGATTCCAAACCCTGTGAATCTCGGTTTCGTATCCTCACTTCACCTCGGTTAACATTGAAATCAAAGACAAAAACTTACAAATATAATTAATGTAAATACTATGTGATTCTTTAGTGAAGCAAAATATATGTAAGTTGAGATTCCAGGTTTTTACAACTATTTCTCTGCAGATCAGTTTACTTTTGCTACACATATACTAGCTATGTTCGGGAGCATATATTAATGCAAAAATCTCTTTTCTTTAGTGAAAAATAGCTAAACTTCAGAAAGGAAAATATTAATTGATCAGCATTGATATTCAATTTTGAAAATTACGTCGGCTAAAGATATTATGCCAGATTTGGAAAACGATACCAAGGATCCATTTAAAATAATAAGGTGTGTAACAACTAAGAAAGTATGATTTGACTATGTTTTAATTTTATTTATTTTTCATGTTTAATTATCTTTTAATATTATGCAACGACTTGTTTTGGTAAACAAATGTTTGTTTTGAAATATTATTAATTCTAATACATATTATGTAGATTTACGTGTGTGACCACTATAACAAGGGTATTAAACAGCATTACGTACTAAAAATAGTCCTTTTAAAATATATTACTTTAATTATTCCTAAGCCCGGCCCTCAGCATAATATAACTTTTCTTATGTGGCCCACAGTACAAAATGAGTTTGACACGCCTAGTGTAGATGATTTTAAAAGTTGTAAGAAAAGATATAACCAGTGGTTTTGTGAACAGTAAACCTCGCTCTATATAATCATTTTTTTTAAATGTTATGTACATCATTATTAGAAATTATATTGTGTTTTTATCATTACTCGGTGATTTAATTTAAGCTATAGGAAAAATATTTTATGGTTAATAGATACAAAAATTATAAATATATGAACTAATTAACATTTTCTTACACAAACTACATTAAAATATAATACTCTTATTACATTTTCTGCTTATTCTTTCGATATCGATAACTACCACTACCGATCATTTTATTTCGATACGAGTACAATATGGATAATTTTATTCTTATCTGATTACCAAACCCTTCCCTCACTTCTGACAAGACATCTTGTGAATGTGAGGAATGCCAGGCCTCCACCGTGGTTCGGGTTCCACGTTAAACTGTAGGTCCTTCATTTCATCTCACAATCACCCTACCATTACACATTAGCTTAAGTGCGTATAACCCGAGCGGGTAGTAAGACGCGGTGCTAATAATAATAATAATAATAATAATAATAATAATAATAATAATAATAAATGTATTCTTAAACTAAAAATGAACAACGTACGTATCAATAATTTTATTTCGATAACACATCCCTAATAAGCTGTATAGAGATAGATTCCTGGTAAGGCAGAAAAATGAATCTTAAGGGATGGATTGAAGGTCAGACAACTCAGTTTTGTGTCTGTTTTACATACAAATTAGTTTGTAAGTTGTGCGATTATATTGGGTTATAAATATATATGTTGAATATAAGAGCAAAACTAATTTTCCTAGTAATTAATTCGTACGTTGATATGTACTGTTCGTTCTACTGAAGATAAATATTCAAGCGCGTTAACTGAAAAAAAAACCTAAACTAAAAGACAAAGTTCTGAAAATTGAAAAATGACACCTGGACACGGGAATCCTGTCATTTCTCAATTTTAAGAGTATGATATATAGGTGGAGAATATGATATCTATATAGAAAATATGATATATAGATGGAGAATATGATATATAGATAGAGAATATGATATCTATATGGGAAATATGATATCTAGGTGGAGAATATGGTATCTAGATGGAGAATATTATATCTAGATGGAAAATATGATATATAGATGGAGAATATGATATCTATACGGAAAATACTATATATAGATGGATAATATGATATCTAGGTGGAGAATATGTTATCTAGTTGGAGAATATAATATCTACTTGGAAAATATGATATGTAGGTGGATAATATGATATCTAGGTGGAGAATATGTTATCTAGTTGGAGAATATAATATCTACTTGGAAAATATGATATGTAGGTGGATAATATGATTTCTAGATAGAGAATATGATATCTAGATGGATAATATGATATATAGGTGGAGAATATGATTTCTAGATGGAGAATATGATATCTATATGGAAAATATAATATCTAGATGTAGAATATAATTTCTAGATGGATAATATGATATCTAGATGGATAATATGATATATAGGTGGAGAATATGATATCTAGATGGAGAATTTGATATATAGATGGAGAATATGATATCTAGATTGAGAATATGATATCTAGATGGAGAATATGATATCTAGATGGATAATTTGATATCGAGATGGAAAATATGATAAATAGATGGAGAATTTCTCACTAAAAAGCATAAATATTAGCTTCAGCTATTTGATTCTTAAAATACAATATGGTTAACTTTCATGTTAGCTGTCAGTCGTAAAGAAGACGCGACGTTGTATTTCATTTGTCAGCGCTTCAAGCGGCGACGGCCGGCACTTTGAACGATCGCATGACACAGCCTTATTGGCAGATCGTATCACTGTACCTAATCCTTTGATGACCATGTCAAATGTAAATCTCCTCCTTAAGGCGGTGTGACACTGTTGAACGGTGTTAGATGGCACCTTGATTTATTAAATAATAAAGGAAGGAATATTTATTCTATCTCATCATCATTCGTCATGTGGAGTTAAAGCGAATAATGTAGAAGTTTCATACTCACCACCAGCCAAGTTAGGATATACATAAACCGTATTGGTGAATAAGCAGTCTGAGGCTCGTCGAGTCAAGTTTTTTGGTTAACAGGAAGGTTGTGGCTCGAACTCCATCAGGGTAAACTAAGTGTAGATTTTTCTGAATTATTTCTTACTCTCCCTTCTTACCTTTCCTTTAAATTCTACCAACTCAATTCTTCAGCATATTAACATAGCAAAAATTCTAATAGTCCAAATGTGTATAAAGATGCAGTGGGGGGGGGAGGAACCCGTATTATTTATTTATTAGTTTTTCCTTAATGATAAAATATTGGATTCAGCGTCTGGTTCTATATTAATTCCAAGGAAAACACAAGAATCAGACCCCATAGCTTTAATTTATTAGCCGGGTGTTCGCGTGGTCTTGTTATACTAGACTGCCGAAGAAGGGGAGATCGGGGTTCGATCCCGGTCGGGTGCACTGAGGGTGATTTTTCCCTTAATAATTTTACACTCTCCTTCCACTCAAATGGGGGGTACTTTTCCTATGAAACCTTCATAATTCCTAAATAATTAGTGTAAATAGTACATAAGTGTATAACCCAAATGGTTAGTAAGACGTGGTGCTAGTAAAAAAAATATTACTTAAAATAATATAAATTAAGAGTACAGGGGGAATAGGGGGAAAATCACACTATACACATTTTCCAGGATAGTTTATACATACCAAACCCCATAAGGGCCCCTGTAAATAACATGTTTTAATAACTTAAATACGACAGAGACCTATTTTTTTTAACAATAATCCCAGGGGTATTATTAAGTTTTCATAATTATCTAATAAATGGCAGCACTAACCCCCTTTTTTCCCTGTACTCTTAGAATCCAATTTATCATTAAAACCTAAGGACCCTCTTGGGATTCACTGCCAGGACCATCAGTTCAGAAGACAGAAGTGTTTCCAATTGATCCAAGATGAACAAGCCTTTTGGATTAAACTCATTCGATTACATTAATATGATAGTGATTAGGTAGGAAGAATTTAGAGTACATGCACCCTTATTTGTGTTAAAGGAAAATGGAAAGCCACTTCTGGAAAAAGAATCCATCAGTACACCCGACATAGATTCAGATCCTGATGGCAGTCACCGGCAGTCTAGTCCAACACTAGGGACATAAGCAACCTCCTGTGTGGTTAAACTACAAATCAAATTGTAAATCGTAGAGTACAACTCCAAAAGATAATAAAAGAAAAATAGGAAAAAATAATTATGATTTTGCTATATATCGGTGACAGGGCGGTCTAGGGGTAAGGTGTCAGATTTCTGTGCTGGCGGCCGGGGTTCAATCCTCGGTCCCGGCACAGATTTATTGGATTACCAAACCCTTCCTTCACCTCTGACAAGACATCTTGTGAATGTGAGTAATGCCAGGCCTCCACCGTGGTTTGGATTCCACGTTAAACTGTAGGTCCTTCATTTCATCTCACAATCACCCTACCATTACACATTAGCGTAAGTGCGTATAACCCGAACGGGTAGTAAGACGCGGTGCTAATAATAATAATGCTATATATCTATGTATATTAATTGGTACATCCTCAACTTCACTGAGAATCTGATGAATATTATATTTCTTCGACTAACGAAATATTTTACAATTATTGTAAGAATTATAAGAGCCTAGTAAGAAACTAGATTTAAAAGTGATTTAAAAGTGATCACATAAAGATAGAACAAAGATTTGAGACTATGATTTGTGAACAACGTATACTTTGGCAGAGTTAATGAGCTTAAATATTTAGGAACAATTTCAACTGGCGATAAGGATATTATATTGGAGATTAGGAAAATAATAAAGTAGGGAAATGCATGCTGTTATTTGTTCAGTAGGTTGTTAACCTCTCAATTGCTATCAAGGAATGTAAAACTCAGAATCTACAAAATAATCATTTTACTAGTTGTTCTTTATGTGAGTGAAACGTGGACTTTTACCTTACATGACGAAAACCAATTTAGGGTGTTCGAAAACAAGGTGCTTAGGAAGATGTTTGGTCCAAAATGAGAAGAGGATACTATGGAGTAGATGTGATTATATAATGGTGAGTTACATACCCTGTACTTATCACAACACATTGTTAGGATAATCAAATCTCGCAGAGAATGGTGGGACAAACAAGTAGGTAAGACCCAGAAGCAGATGGACGGATAACATTAGAAAGAGATAGGGTGTAATTAGAGGACCTGGAGAGAACTAGTTAAAGATAGTGTTTAATGAGATGTATTTGATAGGACTAGCTCAAGATAGGGAGGGATAGGGTGTAGTGAGGTGGACTGGATAAGACTATCTCAAGATAGCGTGTAATGATGTGACCTAGATATAACTAGCTCAATATAGCGATAGGGTGTAGTGAGGTGGACTGGATAGAACTAGCTCAAGATAGGGATAGGATGTAATGAACTTGACTGGATAGAACTGGCTCAAGATAAGGATAGGGTGTAATGAGCTGGACTGGATATAACTAGCCAAAGATAAGGATAGGTTACAATGAGTTTGACTGGATGGAACTAGCTTAAGATAGGGATGGGTGGCGTACTTTTGTAAGTGCAGCAATGAACTTGAACTTTCGAGTGCCTAGTGCCATAGAGTAACTAAGTAACTAACCAACTATTAAGTAAACTCCACTTAAAACGCCATAATAGTTTCAATTAGCGGTAAATATGATGACAAAGTGGCTCCCCGTTCATATTTTATTGAACTCACTTTTGTTTGTTTTCTATTTTCTTTTACAGGCTGGCTGGCCTGGTGTCAACTTGTGTTATGTTTAATGATTTGAACACTGTTGTCATATTATGGTTTTATCGAATATACTTTCAATGGCCTGGGATTGCGGAGGGCAACAGAGCCTTTAAAAAGATTCACTCACTGGATAAAAGCTTGACGTGAACATATATGGGATAAATGCTGTCTCATCTTTGAAAAATTGTTGGGAAATATTAGTATGATTAATTTTTTTTAAAAAAATCTTCACGGTTAAATTACCCATCAAACATATAGTTGTATGCTTTATACTGACCAACAAATTAATATTAATTGGAAGTAGGATGAAAAATAATTTTAAGGATTTACACGAAAAACTGCTTATAAAAATTAGGCCTATCTTAAATAACCAATTTAAAAAATAGCTATTGCAAATAATTGGGACTAAAAGCCCAGCATATTATAGTTAAAGAAACATGTGACTAATTATGGTGGTGGTTATATTATAGTCAAAGAAACATGTGACTAATTATGATAGTGGTTATATTATAGTCAAAGAAACATGTGACTAATTATGGTGGTGGTTATATTATAGTCAAAGAAATATGTGACTAATTATGGTGGTGGTTATATTATAGTCAAAGAGACATGTGACTTACTATGGTGGTGATCATATTATATCTATTACGATTATGAACGTGAACGTTCAGAAACGATTGATTATACCAGCACACGACTTACAAACTAACGTAAATTTAGAGCATATAAAACATCTATCCCTCCGGAAATTTATTCATCATTGTAAAAGAAAAAAATCCGCATTTCACCAATGACCAATTTTTTTGCACATGCTGGAAATCGAACCTGGAACTCTAATTCCAATAGACATATATGGTATCATACTTAGATAAGGTGTTAGACTATATGTAACTTTCATAATATAAACAATAATGTTTCTCAAGTAAAACTTTATATTTTTGATTGACATCTGTACCAAAACATTTTCGTTTAGAAACATTTTTCCCAAACAACGTTCTTGAAACATACTTTTGTGGTCACATGGTATAGGGCGTCACTCTTGTATTAGACTAGACTGTCAATGACAAGGAGATTGGTGTTCTAATACCGGTCGGTGTATTGAGGGTCCTAAATGATTTTCCACTCTGCCTCCGTGTAAATATAGATACACTTCCTCCAAATTCAACTTTCCTCACCCCTAGCTCATTAACGTAAGTATTACATATGCGTATAATCTGAACAGGTAGCAAGACGTGGTGTTAAAAAATAATTTGAATAATAAGGCTGGTTAGGTTAGTCGATGGCTAAATGTGCCAACCTCCACTTGGCAGCATTGGCCACTTAGTGAAACTGGCTGTGACCAAACTGAGCGCTTCAACAGGTCCAGTAGAGAGAACCACTCATCAATATGGGACAATTCATCCAATACAAGATACGGTTACGTCACAAGTCTCTCATATGGAGGGGGAGACGGGGAGAAGTGACTATCCACCATATGCTAGTCGGGGAAATGGTCCATCCTATTGTACTTTCAACAATCATATACAGATTGTAACTTAAACTAGTGTCGAATATTTTAAGGGCTTGTACCTAAAACCAAAGTTCATACAAATACTGCCCTAGAAAGGCTTAGTTTTAGAGTTATTAAAGGTTTTCCTCAAAGAGGGATTGGCCGTGGGGGATCCATTGAATTGCTTGCTCGATCACCAGATTTGAAACCAATTGATTTTTATTTCTGCAGACATTCAAAGTCCATTGTTAACGCAACTTAAGTTCCTGATGTTGAGATTTCAATAGAGCTTATCGCAAATTGATACGAGCAAATACGTAGCACCTCAGATGTATTCAAGGTGGCAGCGTGGTCTAACGCGTTACTCTTTCAGTAGACTTGACTGCCGGTGACAGGAAGGTCGAGGTTAGAATCTCAGTCGGGTGTATTGAGGGTGGTTTCCCTTAAATAGTTTTTCACTCTCCCTCCATGAAAATTCTGCCACACTTCCTATTAATATAACCTCTCTATTACCTAAAACTATTAGCGTAATTAGTTCACAAGCTTACAGCCCGAATTACTAGTCAGACGCGGTGCTAAAAATAAAAAACCCAACAATGTGACAAAGCTGAAACGCAGGCTCAGAAGATGTACCTAAGCAGGAGGACTCCATTTTGAACAAGTTTTGAAAAAAAAAAGTTCTGTCTTGTGTTTTTGTTTGTTTCTGTTAAACCTTGTCTTGTTTATTGCATTACTCATTTTGGATTTCTTATTAAGGTGATTGGCCCTTTTCAGTTGGCGTGGGATTACAGAGCCATGTGAACAAACGGTTATCTTCAAGAATGTTTTTTGTTTCGCCATTTTCTTTCCAGAAACGGTTTGTTCAAGAATAGAAGCATGTTGATTAAGCTATACTTTTGTATATACACACCTCCTCTATAATTTTAACAGTGATCATTCATCAAATACCTATCGATAAAACTGACATTTTTCAATAGAAAACTCCCAGCTTCATAATATATAACAATTAATAAACATCGATATGTTATTTATCTTAGCAAGCGCGTGGAAAATATTAACATAAAAATTTCACTCGCTCTCAAGAAAACTTATATTTCCAAACTTATGATTTTTCTGCAAGACCTGTCCGGTAGCTAGCGCCATCTACGATTTCCATGATACATCTGTTCTTGTTGACGCGGAAGGATACTTTGGTCGGTTGTGAAGCCATTCACCCTCCCACCCACCATCCCACAAAAAGAGGTTTTAGACTTCCATTTGGCAGGGCAAAGGGCCTTAATTTAATAATAGAATTCCTCCTTCATCAGAAACTAAGCTTTCCTAGATTCACTTCCTAGACTATTTGATCGATGGTAATACACCCAGAATATTTGACACCAATTAAAATACACTCTTTATATAGGGATGAATGTAATTTATAAAAATAACCTATGTTTACCCTTAAGCGATTATTCCACCACATTTAAAAACTTTTCTGATTATATTTAGCAAAGTAACAAAAAACATGACAATTCTAGCACAACATATTTTTGTTGGCAGCTAATTTTAAAGTCAAAGCCTTAGACAGATTTAATATTGCATTATCTAAAAACTTATTTTAATTCCTTAAACAGGGTATACATTTTGTGGTCTAATTTTAAAATAGAGAACTTTAAAAAAATATAAACTTTTTTGTGGTTAATATTGGTAAAAATTTTCTGTATTCTTAGTTTTATTTTATAGGTATTGATAATATATATATATATATCAAATATGGCATCTGCATATTACATGTCTTGATGTATGAATGCGCGAAAGAAGAGTTAATTATTTTTTTAGCTTCCATGTTAGTCCCTTCCTCAGATATTTGAACTGCATTGATTTGAAAACTTTTTTTATGTTGTATAGGTTTTATTTACACGATCATTATAGAATTTAAAATATTTACAGACACTAACCATTTCTATAGAATTTAGAGCAAGTGTGTCACTGCTTTAAGTATGTCCAATTGTAACGTCCAGACATAATTTATTGTATTCCAAGTCACAAAAATGTAAAATAATAGCGCCAACAAGTATAATCTTAAATCCAAACTCCCATTATTACTCTTACAATAGAATAACGTAAAGACTAGCACCAAGCTTATATTGAAATTGACCTCTATGAGTAAACTGGCATGCCAATTCAGGGTTAATTATATTTCTTAATATGAAATTCCCTTTTATTTCCAGGTTTTACAGAAGGAATTCCCTTTTTTACAGTAACTTTAGATAATCATTACAGATAGATATTGCATGAACCAGATATTTGTATTGAAACAAGTGATTGCGAAATGTATGGCAGTAAGGAAGAAACTTTATTGTGAGATTGCTAATTTGGATAAGGCGTAAGATCAGATGAATAGAAGTATGGTATGAAATGTTCTGAGAGAGTATGGTGTGAATGCATGGTTAGTGAATGCAAGTATGGTGGTGTGTGATGGAAGCAAAGCGTGCGTTAAAGTGGATGGGGCTTTGAGCGAATGGTTTGACATTGAGCAGGGTGTTAGACAAGGTGTCATGTCTCCATGGTTGTTTAACGTAATCATGGATAAGTGCACGAGGGATTCTTGCGAGGACGTGGTTGGCGTACAAATAAGCAATTTGGGTGTGAGAGTGCTGTTATATGCAGATGATACCGTATTAATGACTCAAAGAGAATGAAAGTGACTCGCAGAATGCATTAAGTTGGTTGAATGTAATGATAGCCAGAATGGATATTCGTTTAAAAGTCTACAAAACTGAGGGTATACTTTTTGATAAGGACAGTTCAGGAAATGACTGTGATCTCAGTATAAATGGAAAACTATTAGAACAAGAGAATGATTTTGTGTATCTGGGCACAATGTTCTGTAAAAATGGAAGGATAGATGGTGAAATCTACAAACGGGGAAATACTTCTCGGAGATTAATTAGAGGTTTGTGGACTATTGTAAAGAATGAAGTAGTATTGAAAGAGGCAATGATGGCAGTATATAAAAGTGTGTTGGCGCCAACATTATTGTATGGATCTGAAGCGTAGATTTGTCAGGAGAAACACAAGATCAAGGTGAATGCAGTTGGATTGAGATATATAAAAAAATGTATGTGGAAAAGATCCATAGACAGAGTCAATGATGAATGGGTGCTGAAGGAGTGTGGTTTGAAATGGAATACAATAGGTCAATGTGAAAGAATCATCTTACGTTGGTTTGGGTATTTTAAGGATTAGTGTGGATTGGGTGACGAGTCAAATATATGTAGGTAGAGTGTGTGTATCAAAAGAAAGTGTTAAGACATGTAATTATGTAGACGAATGTGTTAAAAAGAGACAGATTAAGAGTTTTAAGAATAAAAGAGCATGCATATCTCGGTGTATGGATATTGTTGAAGCGAAGGGAGTATGCAAGGATAGGTAAGTGTGGAGAAAGTTAGTGAGGATGGATTGAGTATGAAGTTTTTATTATAGCTATGTGAACAGTTTCTTGCCTAACCTGTAAGGGGTCGACATGATTGGGTATGTGTGTATGTGTGTATGTGTGTTATGTATGTATGTATGTATGTATGTATGTATGTATGTATGTATGTATGTATGTATGTATGTATGTATTCATGTATGTATGTATTCATGTATGTATGTATGTATGTATGTATGTATGTATGTATGTATGTATGTATGTGTGTATGAATGGATGTATGTGTGTGTGTATGTCTCTCTGTATGTATGTATGTATGTATGTATGTATGTATGTATGTGTGTGTATGTATGTCTCTCTGTATGTATGTGTGTGTGTATGTCTCTCTGTATGTATGTGTGTGTATGTCTCTCTGTATGTATGTATGTATGTATGTATGTATGTATGTATGTATGTATGTACGTATGTCTCTCTGTATGTCTGTATGTATGTATGTCTCTCTGTATGTATGTCTCTCTGTATGTATGTATGTATGTCTCTCTGTATGTATGTATGTATGTATGTCTCTCTGTATGTCTGTATGTATGTATGTCTCTCTGTATGTATGTATGTATGTATGTATGTATGTATGTGTGTGTGTGTGTATGTCTCTCTGTATGTATGTATGTCTCTCTGTATGTATGTATGTATGTATGTATGTATGTATGTCTCTCTGTATGTATGTATGTATGTATGTCTCTCTGTATGTCTGTATGTATGTATGTATGTATGTATATATGTATGTATGTTTGTATGTATGCATGTGTGTACATGTATAAAATAATAAAATGCCATTTTTCATCTAACTTACTATTGGGAAGTCCAACACCTTAGCTCATTTGGTAGCGTATCTCTCTACTGAGTTAAGAGTCCCGGGATCAATTCATGGCATATCCGAAAAATATGTCATTATTGAAACATGGGTTTTCCCGTTTACGGTTATGGGGAGTAGGTGTTGTGTCTCTTCTAGATTCATATTAGTTTTATAAGTCGTGTTCTGTTATAGTCAGTCAGTTCAGAAGGGGAATAATAAGTACTTTGACAAAATGGAAAAAATTAAATGACAACTATTGTGAACTCATGCTATCGGTGCTTAGAACAGTACAGTTTGACCTTGATGTGGAAACTTATGCAGATGCTATACGTAACTCTTTGTTTAAAGGATGAATAAAGGGGAAGAGATAAATATAGGACAGGTATTAGAATCAACGTTCTTACTTCTCTAATTCACTTTTCCTTCAATGCAAAGCTCTACTGTCTAAATCTTGCGGCTTAATGTCAAAACTTCCAATTACTCCAGTTGTATTTAAGTTCTTTGTGTTAGATCCTCTGTATTTACCTGATTTCTCACAGACACATAAATATCCCTGTGTTTACCTGGTTTTATCCATCAGACACAAAATATTCCCTTTGTTTACCTGGTTATACCCAGACACAAAATATTCCCTGTGTTTACCTGGTTTGATCCAAACTCCTAATATTCCCTTTTTTTACCTGGTTATACCCAGACACAAAATATTCCCTGTGTTTACCTGGTTTGATCCAAACTCCTAATATTCCCTTTGTTTACCTGGTTTTATCCAGACAAAAAATATTCCCTTTGTTTACCTGGTTTTATCCAGACACAAATATTCCATGGGTTCGCCTGGTTTTATCCAGACACAAATACAACCTGGGTTTACCTGGTTTGATCCAAACTCCTAATATTCCCTTTGTTTACCTGGTTATACCCAGACACAAAATATTCCTTGTGTTTACCTGGTTTTATCCAGACACAAATATTCCATGGGTTTGCCTGGTTTTATCCAGACACAAATACTACCTGTGTTTACCTGGTTTGATCCAAACTCCTAATATTCCCTTTGTTTACCTGGTTATACCCAGACACAAAATATTCCCTGTGTTTACCTGGTTTTATCCAGACACAAATATTCCATGGGTTCGCCTGGTTTTATCCAGACAGACTGTTTTCCAGATGCGTGACAACCCTGTAACGTAATATAAAAATACACTTTCATAAAACTAAGTGTGGTTTGCTAACTACTAGACCTACTTATTATTTACCGAATAGCTAATCCTTTTACATCGGACATTGATGCATTGGCTAAAAAAAAGAAGTAAGTTTCTCTTTCTTTAAGAGTCGTGTATTGTATAAAATCCGGCCCCTTAGTTATCACCTTTATTCCTTCGGCTTTGCTCGTCTGTCTCATTATGATTCCTTCTACAACATTCCGCTTTTAGCGTAAGTCTTGTTAATGTTCTTTTAAAACGATGAATTTCATTTCTAACAATCTCAAACGAGGCACGTAGCCACATACTTCTGAAATAGCATGAAAAGGAATCATGTTTGTGGCTGCATGATGGTTTGATTTAAAGGTGCAAGATACTTTCCATCGGGTTTTTATGAAAGAATAATCGAGAGCCTTGTTATACAAAGTGATCCTCATTTCGAAACTAGTTTTACCCTTTTAAATTACGTATATTCCATTCACGGTAGGAATTACTCTCTGAAAGGTCTTTTTTCCTACCAATATCCTACTATATAGTAGATTTATGGTAGGTAGAAAGGTCTTTCAGAAGTCAATTCCTACGGTGAATGGAATATATCAATCGTGTGCCGAAGCAACAGTCGCAAGGTTTAATCCTAAGATATCTCATAGTATTTACATGGATTGAATAGACATGCAATATAGTTGCTAAGTACGATTATAATCACCTCTAGTTATATTATTTATGGTCACCACCATCCTTGTATCTTTGTGTTTGGGCCTGGAAACTGTCAGGATGTCTTTGGTCGAGGATAAGGTTGAGGTGATGGGGTATACCAGTGTGGGTTCGTGATTGACTTTAGACTTGGCTTTTCAAATGTTTATTAATACTATTATATCTACTACAAATGTGATGTTAGAAGTGAAGTTAGAATGAAATAACTTAAATAATATTAGGAAGCGTGTGACAAAACGAGAGTTATGACGTCTATCCAATGACTCCTAGGTGATCCCTACACGGTCGCCAAACCGGGTTCCCTAGGCTAGAGCGGCAGCCTCTGAGACTGGTACCGAGGAACCGGTGTCTTAGCCCCGAAATCGGCAACGTGCTCCTTAGCCTTCTATTTTCTGTAGTCAGCCATGAGGGGCTAAATTTCCCTAATTTTAATCGGGCCTCCACCCTGGTTCCTCCCTAAGGAATGCTGACTACCATTTTGTGGTCAGTTCCTCCAGTTTATTTGTTTATAGAATAATCATAACAACCTCGCAACTTTCGTTTTGTCATTCACAGCTCATAACATACAATATTACACGTTTACCAATTGAGGCCGTTCGGTTACATTGTATTGAAAAATTACACCTGGACACGGGAATCGAACCCAGGACGTTTGTCTTATTACGTGGTCTAACCACCGAGTCATTCAGTAACCAGGAACATTATTAACTCAAATTTGAAGACAGATTCTGTGGTGGATGAGCTGAAATAGTACTATTACACATGAGTAATTAATATTATATCATGAGCTCTCAGAAAACGTAGCTCTTCGACTCGGGAGGTTTATATGATGTCTATAATACAGTGACGACTGTGCTAATGCGCATATTATCATGAGGGATTAAATATACACGCTATTGTAGTTGTTGAGTACGTTTATGGCCGCATATAAATATCAATGTAAGGTAAGCTTATTACCTTTAAGGATAAACGATGCGTACAAACCAGATATCTAAAAAACAGTACAATACTGCCATTAGCCAAATCCGTTTATTCACGCGGCCATGCATCGGCATTCCTGTTTTCACGCTTCAGTGGTCGAATGGTCTAAGGCGTCACTCTCGCGTTATACTGGACTGCCGATTGTGGGGCTATCGGGGTTTCTAATCCAAATTGAATGTACTGAGGGTGGTTTTTTAATAAATAGTTTTCTCCTCCCCCTCCACGCAAATTACTGTACAATTATTATTATTATTATTATTATTATTATTATTA